>CAUYON010080830.1:0-22805 GCA_963573935.1 Arctocebus calabarensis | reverse complement strand
ATACTTTTGCTTCCATTCTTGAGATACTTTGCTAAGAAGAATATGCTCCAGCTCCATCCATGTAAACATGAAAGAGGTAAAGTCTCCATCTTTCTTTAAGGCTGCAAAGTATTCCATGGTATACATGTACCAAAATTTATTAATCCATTCATGGGTCGATGGGCACTTGGGCTTCTTCTATGACTTAGCAATTATGAATTGGGCTGCAATCAACATTCTGGTACAAATGTTTTTGTTATAATGTGATTTTTGGTCCTCAGGGTATATACCAAGTAAAGGAATTATAGGTGAATGGCAGGTCTATTTTTAGATCTCTAAGTATTCTCCAAACATCCTTCCAAAAGGAATGTATTAGTGTGCATTCCCACCAGCAACGTAGAAGTACTCCCTTTTCTACACATCCACACCAACATCTCTGGTTTGGGGATTTTGTTATGTGGGCTAATCTTACTGGAGTTAGGTGATATCTCAAAGTAGTTTTGATTTGCATTTCCCTGATGATTAAGGATGGTAAGCATTTGTTCATGTGTCTGTAGCCTGTGCACCTGTCTTCTTTAGAGAAGTTTCTCTTCAAGTCCTTTGCCCACCCTGAGATGGGATCACTTGTTCTTTTCTTGCTAATACGTTTGAGTTCTCTGTGTATTCAGGTTATTAAACCATTGTCAGAGGTATATCCTGCAAATATTTTCTCCCATTCTGAGGGCTGTCTGCTTGCTTTACTTACTACATTCTTGGCTGTGCAGAAGCTTTTTAGTTTGATCAGGTCCCAATAGTGTATTTTAGATACTGCTTCAATTGCAGGAGAGTTCTCCTCAAATAATATTCAGCCACGCTGATTCCTTCAAGAGTTTTCCCTGCATTTTCTTCTACAATTTTTATAGTTTCATGTCTTACATTTAAGTCTTTAATCCAGTGAGAATCTATCTTAGTTAATGGTGAAAATGTGGGTCCAGTTTCAGTCTTCTACAGGTCAATAGCCAGTTCCCCCAGCACCATTTGTTAAATAGGGAGTCTTTTCCCCACTGAATGCCTTTAATTGGCTTGTCAAAGATCAAATAATGACAAGTAGCTGGATTTATCTCTTGGTTCTCTATTCTGTTCCAAACATCTACCTCTCTATTTTTGTGCCAGTACCATGCTGTTTTGATCTGTGGGCTGATGAGAAGAATGTGTATTCAGTTTTGTTGGGATGAAACATTCTGTAGATGTCTGTTAAATCCAAATGTTGGATGGTTAAGTTTAAATCTAAAATTTCTTTGCTTAGCTTCCTTTTGGAGGTTCTATCCAGCACTGCTAAAGGGGAGTTAAAATCTCCAACTACTATGGAGCTGAAGGTAATCAAGTTGGTCATGTCTGTTAGCATTTCTCTTATAAATTGAGGTGCATTCTGGTTGGGTGCATAAATATTAATAATAGAAATCTCATCATACTGAGTAGTACCTTTAACAAATATGAAGTGTCCATCTTTATCCTTCCTTATTTTGATTGGTTTAAGGCCTATTGTGTCTTTGAATAGGATTGCTACACCTGCTTTTTTCTGCTTTTCATTTGCCTAGAATATAGATGACCATCCCTTCACCTTGAGTCTATATTTATCTTTTAAGGTAAGATGAGTTTCTTGTATTTAACAGATATCTGGCCTGAGTTTTTGTATCTAGTCAGCCAACCTATGACTCTTTAGAGGACAATTTAAACCATTCACGTTTATAGAAAATAATGATAAATCTTTAGAAAGTCCAGTGGACATTTTTAATTCTTTCATCATTGTAGAAATTGGAATTTGCTAAAAAGTTTCTGGGTGGACCTTTTGTGAAGGATTATGCTGGTCATTATGGAGAATAGGTCTGAGAATATCCTGGAGAGCTGGTTTAATTACAGCAAATTTCTTCAACATGTGGATGTCATTAAAGTATTTAATTTCTCCATCATAAGTGAAACTCGGTTTAGCTGGGTATAGGATCCGAGGTTGACAGTTATTTTGTTTTAGGAGATTGAAAGTGGATGACCATTCTCTTCTAGCTTGAAAGGTTTGATCAGAGAGATCTGCAGTTATTCTTCCCCTTGTAGATGATGGATTTCTACATCTGGCTGCTTTCAGAAATTTCTCCTTCATGTTAACTTTAGTGAACTTAATTATGAAGTGCCTGGGGGATGATTTACTAAAGTTGAATCGTGCTGGGGTTCTGAAACTGTCTGCTATCTGAATTTCAGAATCTCTTGGCATGACTGGAAAGTTCTCTTTCATAATCTCATAAAGAAGAGACTCTGTGCCTTGTGACACCATGTCATCATTTTCAGGTATCACTATAAGGTGAATATTGGTTTTCTTCAAGTTATCCCAGAGCTGTCTGAGGGAATGATCCATTTTTGCCTTCCATTCCTCTTCCTCTTTGTAGGTTTGGGAGCATTCGAAAGCTTTATCTTCAATGTCAGAAATTCTAGATCGATTACCTACCATTGGTAAAAAGAAATCCCGCTATGTCTATTGCCTGGATATTGCAATAGGAAGCTGTCATCCTATGAGAATATGTTCTGCAATATAGGTGCAAGCTCTTCTTTGAATGTTTCATAGAATTCTGGTGTGAAGCCATCTGGTCAAGGATGGAAGATTGTTTTATTATTTCTTTGATCTCAGGACTTGATATTTCTCTGTGCAGGAGATCTGTTTCTTCTTTGAGTCTAGGGAGATGGTGTGATTCCAAGTATTGGTCCATTTCCTCCACATTGTCAAATTTCTGGGCTGAGAGTTTTTTTGTAGTCAGAGATAATCTCTTGTGTTTCTGTGATATCTGTTGTTATTTCCTCTTTATCATTTCTGATTGAGATTATTAGAGATTTTACTTTTCTGTTTCTAGTTAATCTGGTCAATGGTTTATTGATTTTATCTTTTCAAAGAACCAACTTTTTGTTTCCTTTATTTTCCAAATTTTTTTTTCAATTTTATTAATTTCTGATTTAATTTTTGTTATCACTTTTCTTCTGCTAGGTTTGGGATTAGATTGCTCTTTTCCATTTCCTTGAGGTTATTCATTAGATAGATAATGTACTCTTTTTCTATTTTTTGGATATAGGCATCTAATGTGATAAATTTCCCTCAACTGCTTTTCCAGTATCCCACAGGTTTTGGTAACTTATAGTTTCACTATTGTTATGTTTGAGGAATTTAACAATTTCTTCCTTTTTCTCTTCTTTGACCCAATTGTCACTCAGCATAAAGTTGTTTTATTTCCATACCTTTGTGTGGGAATGAACATTTAGGTTGGAGTTGCTTCCCCTTTATTGCCTTATGATTTAAGGAAAGCTATAATTTCAATTCTTTTAATTTTTTTGAGATTTGATTTGTATCCTAGGATGAGAAGAAGGTATATTCCTTAGCTTTGGGACAGTGTGTTCTGTATATTATATATATTAAGCCCATTTGTTCTAGGGTAACATTTAAATCTCTTGTATCTTTGTTTAGTTTCTGTTTAGAGGATCTGTTCAGTTCTGTCAGAAGGGTGTTAAAATCTCCAGCTGTTATGGGGTTATAGGATATTATATTGCTCAGACCAATCAAGGTCTGTTTCATAAATCTGGGAGCATTTAAGTTGGGTGCATAAATATTTAGAATTGAAATGTCCTCTTAATGTGTTATTCCCTTGACCAGAATGATCATCTTTGTCATTCTTAAATTTAGTCGCTTTAAATCCATTTGTATCTGAAAATAAGATTGAGACCCATCCTTTATCCTTATTTCCATTTGCCTAAAATACTCTTTTCCATTCCTTTTTCCTGAGTCTTGTTTTGTCCTTCAAGGTTAGGTGTATTTCTGGAGACAGCAAACATGTGGATGGTTTATGCTTTTTTATCCAATTAGCTAGCCTATGCCTCTTCAGCGAGGAATTCAAGACATTAATATTTATTGAGATAATTGATAAGTGTGGTGGAGTTTTATTTTGTGAAAGCCCATTGCTTAGTTTTATCCTTTGTGCCATTGTGGAAGCTAGTTATTGTCCTTTAGTTTCTGGGTGTTTAGTTTCCTGGTGGTTCATTGTGGTGGTCAGTATGGGGAATAGGTATAAGTATTTCCTTTGGAAGTGGTCTTATTGTGGCAAACTTCCTCAATGTTTGCATATCAGTAAAAGATTTGATCTCTCCAATTTCAAAGCTGAGTTTAGCAGGATATAGAATTCTAGGCTGAAAATCGTTTTTGTTTTAGAAGATTAAAGGTAGATGACTATTCTCTTCTGGCTTGGAATGTTTTCAACTGAAAAATTTGCTGTCATCCTGATGGATCTACCTTTATAGGTCCATTGGCTTTTCCTTCTAGCTGCTTGAAGAATTGTCTCTTTTGTATTGACTTTGGACAGGTTCATTACAATGTGTCTTGGAAATGGTCTGTTTGTGTTTCTCTAAAAGGAGTGTTTTGGAATGGTTAGTGAAATTTGGAAAATTTTCATTTATGATATTCTTCAATAGGGCTTCCATTCCTTTGTGACATTCTTCTTCTCCCTCAAGGATCCCTTTTATTCATATGTTTGAAGACTTCATAAAGTCTCATAATTCTGAGTGAATATTCTACTTTGTCTCTTTTCTTTTCTGCCTCTTTACCTACTTGAATTAGCTCAAGAGCTTTATCCTTTAGCTCTGAGAGTCTTTCTCCTCTATGATCTAACCTGTTAATTGATACTTTCCACCACATCTTTAAGTTCCCTGATTGAGCACCTCAATTCCTTAAGCTCTGCCTTATCCTTTGTATATTCTTCATATGTTTCATTCATTTTCAGTTCTGTTTTTCCACTTTCTCTTCAATTCCCTTCATTGTCTTTGCCATCCATAGTTTAAATTCCCTTTCTGTCATGTTTATTAATTATTTATAGGTGGAATCTTCTGTGGTAATTGCCTGAAAGTCCTTTGGGTGGAGGCAGGCAGGGTTGTTCTATTTTGGTTTTCATGTTGCCAGAATTTTTTTGTTGGTTTCTCCTCATGTATGTTTTCTGCTTGTTCACTTCCTTCCCCTATGTTTTTCTTCTCACAACCTCTTTTGCTTTAAATTACCTTGTCTCAGAGCTTAGGTGTTTAAGTGGCCTTCACTTAAGGCCAAAAGGAAGCAAGGGTAAAGAGAGAAAGAAGGGAACGAAAAAAAAAGAAGGGGAGATAAAAGAAAAGAATTGGAGGAAAGGAGAGAAGGACAGAAAGAGAGAAAAAGAGCAACAGGAGAAATGGTGGTGTACAGATGGGTGCTAAAACCACACTCACAACTCTGAGTTTGGGGGGCTGGGCTGGCAGGTACCTTGAAGTCAGGAGCTCTTTGCCATCCTTGAAAAAAGCAGACACCCCTCTGCCAAATGCAAAAAGAAAAAAAAATCATCAGTAGTAGATGTCTACTACTGTCATCCATAGTAACATCTATCAATACTGTCTTTCCAAAGGCCAAAGCTAGAAGGACACCCTAGACCATGAACTCATGACCTCCTTGTGCCAGACCAATGCCATGAACCCCCAGCACTCAGAAAGAAGAAATAAAAATAAAGAATATTAAAGATACATTATATAATAAAAATGGAAATAAAGGAATATATTAGCTTTTGTACAAGAAACATGTAGGAAAGTAGAAAAATCTCCACAAAAAGAGAGAAAAAGAATTTAAAAATAAAGAAAAAGTGGCCAAAAAGATACAACAAAAATGGATGAACTCTTTCTATTGAAGAAAGTAAAAATGAAAAAATAAAAATACTACCAAAATCCCCCCCCAAAAAAACCCACCATAACAACACCCACAACCCCCCCCCCAAAAAAAGAAAAAAACTCAAGGACAAAATGGGGGAAAGGAGCAAAAATGAAAGAAATGTGTGTGTGTGTGTGTGTGTGTGTGTGTAGAGAGTGACAGAGAGAGAATGCAATATATCACCTGGACAACACCGGGTGACATTAGGAGATGGAAAACACACCCTGGCTTTGCTGTGAAATATGAGACCCAGAGGCTACTCTGCCAGTGAAGATTGGGTCCTGTCTTTCTGAATTAGTTGTTCTCAATTAGGGTCTGATCATTTTGTCAGCATTCAGTTCCCATGGGATTGGGGTCCTAAAGTTCTTAGGAGCCATGTCAAACAGTACCTCCCAGAGGTTGGAGGCCACTCCTCTCATACCAAGGATGGATGCCCATGCTCAGCAGGTACACCAGAGTCAGCTGTGCACTAGGACCCTGTGACTGTCCTATGTGGTCTTCCTACCATGGCAGTGCCCAGCTAGTAGCCAAGCTGATGGGAGATCCACCCCAAATGGTATTCAATCCCTGCTGCTGGATGCTGTTCAAGTCCTCTCACTCATTTAAGCTTTCCCCAGGAGCCCCAGTGAGCAGTGTAGCCCCAAATCAAAAAACTACAGGACATTTCTTTCCTCTCCCCAGTCTATGGGCAGGCTGGCCAGTTGGACCCTACCCATTCCCAAGCCCTTGCCTTCTGTGCTGATTGTCCTCAGCTCCAGAACTCCTCAACAGTTCCTGGAGTCCACCACTGCTCCACTGTCCCACCCAGAGTGATGTTGCTGGGTAAGTTCCCCTAGCCAAAGGTGGCTGGAATTTCCTTTCCCTTGCCTTGCCATGAGTGGCTAGTAAGGAAATGGTTCTAACCTGCTACCTTGCTCTGCCTTGTCTCTATGAACATTTTGAACATCTTCATTGTGCTGGGCAGTGTGTTGGAGACTAAGTATACACAGGGAACAAAAGGTGCAGCCCCTGTTCTCACAGGATGCACCTAGTAGAGGGAAAAGCAAGGAAACAGATTATTCCAATTGTATGAACAATATTGTGATAGCAGTACACAGCATCATAAGAATACACAAAATGTGCCCCTCACCTCTTTTTGGGTTGCCATCAGAGGTGTCTTACTTCTTTGGGGGAAATTTTCCTTGAAAAGATGACTGAATCTTGACTAGGTTATCCTAGTCAAGGCCAAAAAGTTCAAACCATTTCAGGTGGTCAAGAGGAGGGATTTCTTTTGCTGTGCATTCAAACTGCAGCAAAGTGTTGAAAGTGAGAGAGATCATAGTCAGAGGAGAAAGTAAAAGAAGCTGAGTTTGGGACTTGAAAGCAGTATAGGAGAAGACTAGAAAAAGGAGTAGAGGTGTGAGATACTGTGAAACTTTGTTGGCTGGGTAAGGTGCTTAAAAGGGTTGCATCTCATCATGGGAGCTTATCTCATCAGAGCTGCATTTGCAATCAGTCGATCTGGGTCTGCAGATTGGTTGAAAGGAGATAAGACCAAAGGCACAGCAACCAACCTGGAGTTACATTATGAATCTAGGTTAAAACCCAAGGCCCAAAGTGGGATAATGACCCCTTAAGGAGGGAAGTAACTTGGGTAGTTTGGGAAAAATACTAGGGGTTTGGTTGTAAATGGAGAGAAAGGCAAAGAGGGCGGGCACCTAGAGTCCCAGCTACTTGGGAGGCTGAGGCAAGAGAATTGCCTAAACCCAGAAGTTGGAGGTTGCTGTGAGCTGTAATGCAACAGCACTCTAATGAGGGCGATAAAGTGAAACTCTGTCTCTACAAAAAAAAAAAAAAGTTGCGAAAAAGGAAAAGGAGAGAAGTTTCTGGTGCAGAAATCCAGGTAATGGTGAGATAGGGAACACTGGAGGAGGAAGAGGAGGCTTTGAGGAAGTAGGAGACAAAGAGCTCAATTTTAGACCTTTGGTTTTTACCTTATATGTGAGAAATTCAAGGAAAGGCACCCAGGAGGCAGTGGATAGACTGATCAGGACCCTGGTTAAGAAATCTAAGTGGGAGATAAAGATCTGCATCTCCAACTGAGGAACCAAAGCCTTTGGAAGGGATGGGATTACTCAGGCACAAAGTAGGAGTGAAAGGAACAAAGGACCTAGGAGAGAACCCAGAGGTACGCACCAGATAAGGAAGGGGAAAAGAGCAAGAGCAGGTGGAGGATTTTGGAAAGGGGCTTCAACAGCCAGCCACAAGCAGACAAATATTGTGACTCTTCTTACATGAAATCACCAGAATAGACAAATTCATGGAGGCAGAAAGTAGATTAGTGGTTGCCAGTGTTGGAGGTAAGGAGTAACTGTTAATAGGTATAGTATTTCTTCAGGGGGACAATGAAATGTTTAAAACAAGGGTCCTCAAACTATGGCCCACCGAGGATATTTATCCGGCCCACTGAGTGTTTCTGCCTCCGCTGCCTGTCCTGTTTAGCAGTGGACTCATCCCAGGCCGCAAAATCTGTTAGCAGAAAAACTATTGATTGCATTCCCAAACAAAATGTGTGGATTCACTAGAAAAGTTCCAAAAGGAGTTCCAATTTAGATTTAAAGAGCTTCATCTCCATGAACAGGACATACAGCTTTCCACAACCCATTTTCAATTAATACTGAAAATGTGGAGGTCAGTCCCTAAAGTTGCCACCCCAACCGCCCCTCTGCCAGCTGCTCTGGTGCCATTTTGAGCCAGCGTCTCTGGCAGGCAGGATCCAGGAGCTAATGGGTGTGGCAGGGGCAGCTGAGCACTCTTGGCTCCGGCTTTGGCTCTGGCTCTGTGCAGGCGGCGGCTTTCCGGCTTCTTCATGGTGCTGGCCCGCAGCGCCCAGATGCTCTAAGAATGTTTCCACTATTGCTTGGAGGATACATGCAGTGGGATTCAGAATTCCTGGAGAATTGCCTTTGTGAGAAGCTAGAAGTATTTAAATTCCATCTCTTAGTTTTTCAAAGAAACATCAAGGAACCATGAACAACATTAGTAATGAAGAGTTTGACTGCCACTTGCTTGATGAAGGTTTTACTGCCAAGGACATTCTGGACCAAAAATATCAATGAAGTTTCCTCTTCTGATAAGGATGCCTTCTATGTAGCAGACCTTGGAGATGTTCTGAAGAAACACCGAAGATGGCTAAAAGCTCTCCCTTGTGTCACTCCCTTTTATACAGTCAAATATAATGACAGTAGAGCCATTGTGAAGACCCTCCCTGCCATTGGGATGGGATTTGACTGTCCTAGCAAGACTGAAATACAACTGGTCCCAAGTCTCTGGGTGCCTCCAGAGAGGATTATCTATGCAAATCCTTGTAAACAAGTGTCCCAAATTAAGTATGCTGCCAATAATGGCATCCAGATGATGATTTTTGACAGTGAAGTCAAGTTGATGAAAGTTGGCAGAGCACATCCAAAGGCCAAGTTGGTTTTGCAGATTCCCACTGATGATTCCAAAGCAGTCTGTGGACTCAGTGTTAAATTTGGTGCCACACTCAAAACCAGCAGGCTCCTTTTGGAACAGCTAAAAACCAGCAGCTTCTTTTGGAAAGAGCTAAATATTGATGTCATTGGTGTCAGCTTCCATGTAGGAAGTGGCTGTACTGATCCTGAGACCTTCATGCAGGCAATCTCTGATGCCCGTTGTGTCTTTGACGTGGGTGCTGAGGTTGGTTTCAACATGTACCTGCTTGATATTGGTGGTGGCTTTCTTGGATCTGAGGATGTGAAGCTTAAATTTGAAGAGATCACTGGTATAACCAACCCAGCATTGAACAAGTACTTTCCATCAGACTCTGGAGTGAGAATCATAGCTGAGCCAGGAAGATAATATGTTGCATCAGCCTTCACACTTGCAGTTAATATCACTGCCAAAGAAATTGTATTAAAGGAAGAGATAGGCTCTGATGATAAAGATAAGTCCAGTGAACAAACCTTTATGTATTACATCAGTGATGGAGTATATGGCTTGTTTAATTGCATCCTTTATGATCATGCTTATGTAAAGCCTCTTCCTCAAAAGGGAACTAAACCAGATGAGAAGTATTATTCATCCAGCATATGGGGACCAACATGAGATGGCCTTGACTGGATAGTTGAGCACTTTGACCTGCCAGAAATGCATGTGGACAACTGGATACTCTTTGAAAATAAGGGTGCTTACACTGTAGCTGCTGCTTCTACTTTTTTTTTTTTAAACATAGCTGTGTACATTAGTGCATTCATGGGGTACAATGTGCTGGCTGCATATACAATCTGAAATATTTTCATCCAAGTGTTTGACATAATCTTCATGGGATTTTCTCATTTATTATATGAAAACATTTGTAATCTGCATTTAGTAGGTTTCACCTGTACCCATCTAAGATGCACCATAAGTGTGATCCCACTATTTACCCTCTCTCCACCCAACCACTCCTTCCCCTCCCCTCCCCTCCCCTCCCTTGCCCTTTTCCTCATAGTCTTGTGCTATAATTGGGTTATAGCCTTCATATGAAAGCTATAACTTAGCTTCATAGTAGGGCTGAATACATTGGATACTTTTTCTTCCATTCTTGAGATATTTTACTAAGAAGAATATGCTCCAGCTCCATCCATGTGAACATGAAAGAGGTAAAGTCTCCATCTTTCTTTAAGGCTGCATAATATTCCATGGTATACATGTACCATAACTTATTAATCCATTCATGGATCGATGGGCACTTGGGCTTCAAAAATCATATTTTAACAAGGATATCTGCATCAAAATGTTTATTGCAGCCCAATTCGTATTGCTAAGTCATAGAAGAAGCTGCTTCTACTTTCAATGGATCCCAGAGGGCAACTATCTACTATGTGATGTCAGGACTGACGTGGCAACTCGTGCAGCAAATCCAGAACCCTGACTACCTTCCCAGGTCTTGTGCTTGGGAAAGTGGAATGAAATGTCACCCAGGAACTTGTGCTTCAGCTAGTATTAATGTGTAGATATCATTCTGTATCTGTTAACTGCAAGTTTAGCTTGAATTAAGGGATTTGGGGGGACCATTTAACTTAATTATTGCTAGGTATGAAATGTCTTTGTAAGAGTAGGGTTGGCACAGATGCAGCAACATGTAAGATTAGGAGAAGGGGTCACACTTATCTGCGTTCCTATGGAAGCTATTTGAATATTTGTTTTATATGGATTTTTATTCACTTTTTAGACATGCTATGAAAGAGCATCTCTCCACTGCTCAGCAAGCATTTGTAGCTTGTACAGTGGCAGAATGGGCCGAAAGCTTAGTGTTGTGACCTGTTTTAAGAATAAAGTATCTTGGGCAGTACCTGTGGCTCATTGAGTAGGGCGCCAGCCCCATATACCAAAGGTGGTGGGTTCAAACCCAGCCTTGGCTGAACTGCAGAACAGAAAAATAGCAGGGCGTTGTGGTGGGTACCTGTAGTCCCCACTACTCCGGAGGCTGAGGCAAGAGAATTGCCTAAACCCAGGAGTTGGAGGTTGCTGTGAAATGGGTGACGCCACAGCACTCTACCAAGGGCGATGAAGTGAGACTATGTTTCTACAAAAAAAATAAATAAAGTATCTTGAAATAAAAAAACAGAAAAGAAAATATGGATACAATTTACCAAATGGAACTGGCTGAACAGCAGAATTATGACTCTCTGAAAGATGTATTCAAATCAAACAGCCTTCCTAATTTCTATGCATCTCTCCCCTCTGAGACATATCCTAATCTCAGAAACCATGCACTCAAAATGGCAACCATCTTTGGCAGCACTTATGTCTGTGAACAGACATTTTCCAGAATGAAACACCTGAAATCTCCTACTAAATCTAGACTAACTGATGCACACTTGCATCACGTGTTACGACTAGCAGTGAAAAATATGGAACTGGACATTTCCCATCTCATTAGCCAAAAGCAGGCCCATAGTTCCCATTGAAATACTGATAAGTTTTTTTGATTTAACTTTATTTGTTCTTCATTGTAAATATTGTATTTGTTCCCGTTTTGATTTTTAATTCAAAATAAGATAAGTGCAGTGTGCATAGGAATTTGTTCAAAGTTTTTTTTTTAAACTATAAAAAAAAAAACCACTGCCAATGGTCTGAGGGACAGTGAACTGGCTCCCTGTTTAAAAAGTTTGAGGACCCCTGGTTTAAAAGTTAGATGGTAGTAAAAGTTGCACAACTTTGAACCTACTGGACACCACAGAATTTTACACTTCTACAGGGTGACCTGTATGACGTGTGAATTACACCTCAATCAAATAGTTAAATAGTTTATCCATAATTAAATAGTTTTAGTAATCAAACACCCTAATTAGGGGAGATGGAGGACAATGCAGGACAAGGGTGTACAGGCAGCAGGGATATAAAGTAGTTTTAGCTTTCACCTGATTTTTGTCTAAGTCCTTCAGTAATCAGGCTGGGCCATTCTTTCTCACTATTGCTAGTGCCTAGAGGTTTCTGCTTATAATTCAATAAATTAAATTAAAAACAACAGACCCACGTAAGAAGCCATCTCATTTCAAAACCACAAGACTGTGAAAAGTGCTTTCCTTGGTACAACGAGCACAGAGTGGCCCCAATGAGAAAGGGCATCCCAGGCTTTGAATTACCATCATTTTTCACATCACTTCTGAGTGAGCAGTGTTATCTCTTCTATTTTTTTTTATTTAGCCACAGAATAAACAGAGCCTATTCTTGCAAAAATGGCAATTTAAAATCTTTAGACTTATGCCAAGAGTGTTTTTTCCATTATAGCGTCTGTGGGCTTGGCTTCAGCCTTCAATTTCTCCAGCCCCTGCTGAGCTGCTGTCTCTATGCTACTTTGGTTCCCCAGAGCTCCCCCAGGAAGTTAAAATGGATAAGTTAAAACAGAAGGGATGCAAAGAGAACTCAGTCCTGTCAGCAGTAAGATCTGATACACAGGCAGCATATTTGGTGGGGAGGGAGAAGGCTTGTGAATTAGTAATTAGTAAAGGCCAAGTTTCAGGCCCTCATGTCTGTAATGATTGGTTCTTAGCAGTGCTGTTTTTCAGTTGATTTTTCAAGTCTATGAGATTTATATGCAGTGTATGCATTAAGGCCTAGAACACCAGAACATAGAGGCTCTGAGAAGTGAGTAACAGTCCCAGGTTTGTACCTACATGTAAGTCAGGGGGGGTAGAAATTGAAATCTAGGGCTGTCATCTTGCTGCTCACCCCCTTCTTTTACTGTGGCATTGACTGCAATGTAGGTCCGGCCCTTGTGAGTGAGGGCTTACAAATTGGACTTGCAGTTGAAGGGCATGTGTGAGCCTTTTCTATCCCTGAATATTTAGAACTATGCTAGGGCATGTCCTTTGGAAATGAGCATGTATAAGCCTCTGTGAGTTTCTGCATAATGTGTGTTGTGACCTTTAGGGAAACTTCTCAGCCAATCCATTAGGGGCTGTATCACAGCAGAGCCCGGCTTGTTTCTTTTGGGAATGCCTTGAAGAGTAGCAGGGCATCTGCTGTGGTATCAGACTCAGAATACCCAGTCATTTCCAAATGCTGAGCAGGGGCTCAGGCTTCCCCTTGCCTTATTGATAATAAGCTACAGAGCAGCAGAAGGATGGCATTTTGATATTTGTGTCAGATTCTGCTCTGTAGAGGAGCTAGCATATTGGTAAAAATAGTCTTATTAATAGGATCAGGGTAGCACAAGGATATAGAAATTTAATAAAAACATCCTCAGTAGTGATTTCTGTCCAATCAAGCCAGGGTTACTAAATAAACTCCAACTTGTAAGTGATCAGAAAGTTTGCTCTTTGATGTGGAATGAATTTTCCAGAAGAAATAAATGGGAATTGTATATAATAAGCAATAATTGAAGAGAGCTAGAATAGCTAAATAATGAAGAGTAAAGAAAGGGAAGGAAGAAAGGTGACTGAGAAGAGGCCTTGCTTCATATAACCCCCACGCGGGCCACAAAGATGCACTGGAAGCCCTGGGTGGCATCATTCCTTTTGCTGTCATTCTCCGTTCCAGAGGACCGAGAGCCCACTTTTAATTACACTTATCTAGAGCTGATTAGGTCCTAATGCATGCTGACCAAACTCACAGGGGTTTATTAATTAGAGTATCAATTTGTCAATCTTGTGATGGGAAAAATCCCCTACTTGTGTCAGGTCCATCTGTTAGGTAAAGCTTCAGAGTAACCAAATTATCAGACGCATTTAGGAGCAAAACAAAGAAAAATGAATGGATTTTAAAGGAGGTTTAATTTAGTCACATAAAGTATGGAAGGTCTTTCACTTAGAAGCAGACATACTTAGACAAGAATAATGACATCACCCATTGGAGGGTGGCAGTATTGGATGACTACTAGCATTTTTGCTCTTCACCTTAAGATTTTTGTTTGCTTCATTGCAATGCAACTTCATCTTTTCTTTATGATTGAACAATTCTGTTTCACCTGGAGCACATTTCTATGACCTGTCTCCTATTTGCCTTCTCAGAAAATTTTATCAGGTTCCAAATTGTGTAGAGAGTCCCATAGGTGGGGTGATCCTTTCTAGCTTTTCTGACTTAGGTTGTTTTATGTTTTACTTAATACCTGGTGTTCATACTGAAATTTGATGTTCACTGAAGGACAAGGAGGAAACACCAGTAAGTGACTGTGTCTTAGAGTTTGGATAGTCAGGGTCTTCACTCCCAGCCTGAGTGCTAGGCTTACCTCTTGCTCATTTAAAACCCATCTATGAAATACTAGAAATGGATGATTTCCTGTTCCCAGTAAGATAACAGTCCAATAGAATATATGTAAATAAGATATTAGAATATTATAATTGCTATTACAGAGGAAGAAATCAGGTAACAGACCACGGGAAGAGGAGCTTCAGAAGTGTGGAGAAGACCCCATGGAACCAAATTTGAGGGAAGATTGATTAGGCACTTGCTTAGATGATAAAAGTTAGGAGATGGGGTAGTATGTGAACCCTTTGTAAGTATACATATGTTGAACTGCATGGGCAAGCAGAGAGATGCAAGAGAACCCTGAGACACCTCGGCATTGTGGAAGCATAAAGTTAATAGGAAGCAGAGGCAATGTGGGACATGAACTTGAACTTGGATAGGTAATTAGCAACCAGATAAAGAAAGGCTTTTTTTACCCTGTAAAATAGTTCAAATATTAGCCTGTAGGAAGCCTCTGAATTATTATTAATCACTTCTAAAGGCATCAGGTTTTAAGTTTATTTCTATGTACACTGCCGTTCTTAGCTAGCATTATCATCATAGCTCACTGCAACCTCAAACTACTAGGTTTAAGCAATCCTCCTGCCTCATTCTTCTGAGTAGGTGGGATTATGAGCATATGCCACCATGTCCAGCTAACTTTTTTATTTTTTATAACACAAGGTCTTGCTCTTATTGAGGCTAGTCTCTAACTCCTGGCTTCAAACATCCTCCCTCATTGGCCTCCCAAAGTGTTAGGATCACAGGCATGAGCCAGCACACCCATCTTTTTCACATTTTTTAAAATAAGAAATTCATTTGCTCTGAAATATCTTCCAGTGCATTAAGGATCAGTTTGCTAAACAGCAGCCCTGGCCATTCTGTATGCCCAACCATACAAGTCCCATTCTCCTTGCCCTGCTTCATATGCCTTTTGTCTCCAGGCTGTCTCCTCTTTCTCCTTCCTCCTAAATACCAAAGGCACTAGAGCATAGTAATTAAGAACACAGGCATCAGATTCAGAGCGTGGTCTGAGTCCCAGCTCTGCCACTACTAGCTATGACACCTCTGACACACTTAATCTCTCTGAAGTCTGTTTCCTTACCTATACAATTGTAAAACAATAGAGCCTACCTGCTAGGGCCCTGGTGAGGACAAGGCACGTCAAGACCTGGGTAGGATACATTGCTGGGCACCTGGGACACTGGGGTTGGTTGGTGTCCTATAAGGCTGCCTGTAAACTATTTTTCTGAAAACCTCATTATGGACCTTCCCTGCTTGAGTAAGTTCAAATTTCTACTTGTTCAAAACAAACTGCAAACTGTTTGGCACTATGGAAGAGACCCCAAACACCCTAGGTTGCCAGGCTTGTCTTCTTTCTCTCCTTCCTGAGCCACTGGCCAGTATATACTTGTAGACCAGGGCATGTGTCGTTGCTTCCTGCTGCCTGAACAAGCCATGTGTGAGGAACATGTCCCTTCCTCTGAAGCCTATGAAAAAGACCCCTTCACTGTGAAGCGCTACCTGGCATGCTAGTAGGCTTAGTCTCTCTTTATGGTGACTATCTATTGTCATATGGGTGTTTTTTGTGGACTCCTCTGTGTCTTATTTATCTCATTAATTATATCTTATTTACATCACGCACACTATAGAGGCTCAAGCAAGATGTGAACATGAAATTACTTTGCCTACACAAGTCATTCACAGAAACCTGCCCCACTCACTTATTCTCTAGCTTGATGCAGTTAATTAGGATAGCAAGTAGTTTTCATATCTTAAAACTTACCTATCTTTCATGTGGCCATATGGTCATCAAAACAAACTCCTTAAAAGTCTTTCCATTTGATCCTGAAATCTCATTTCTAGGTATCTACCCAAAAGAAAAAAAGTCATTTTAGCACATAGTCATTTGCATTCAAATGTTTATAACAGCCCGATTTTTTAGTCATAGAAATGTGGAAACAACCCAATGTCCTTCCAACACATGAATGGATTAACAAACCATGGCATATGTATACCATGGAATACTATTCAGCCATAAAAAATATAGAGACTGGGTATTTTTTGTTATAACTTGAATGGATTTAGAGAACGTTCTCTTAAGTATTAAAATAATGGGAAATGAAGCATCCCATGTACTCAATACTAATTTGAAACTTATAGATTAACAGCAACATGCACACATAAGAAGAAAAACTCAGTTAAAGTCTAGAAGGTGGGAGAAGAAGGGGAGGTTTGTAAGTTCCCACCTAATGTATACAATGGGTAAATGGCACATTTCCTGGGTGAAGGTCTTTGCCTTACAAATACTAACAATGTAAAATTATTATATGTACTGTCATATTAATATAAATTTCTTTAAAATGTGAACTATGCATGAATCCCATTTGCTAGTGTTGATCTTGACAATGTTTTATTGATTCAGCAACTCTACTGAATACTCAGTTTGTGTAAGTCACTTAATGGACCCCTAAGGGAGATACAGAATTGCAGAAGGCATTTCTGTTAATGAGGCTTTTCAATATATATGTCTTCGCTTGTCCTGTGGCTTTGAAGAATATTAAATCTTGTAGGAGAAATCGTAGCCTCTATTCATTTTCTGGAGAGGCTGTGGGAAATTCTGGCTCCACCTGTTGTCACTGTATTTCTAAAACAGCTCAGCCTTCTTTGCTTGGCAGATGGGGCTGCTGTAGTCCTGACTCAGCTTCTGAATTTCTGGTGAAATCTAAAACCAGAGAGACAAGAGAAATCCTGCTGTTTGAAAAGAATTTAACAGGGAGCTCACAATAGGTAGCAATTCAGAAGTGAACACCAAGAAAATAGTCCTGTGTCATCATCTTCTGCAGCCTACAACGTGTTTTCTTTGGACCAATGTGTTGGTCCAAAGCTCTACTAGGTTGAGACACTCACTCTTGTCTTTTTTTTTTTTATCTTTAAAGAAAATGTACTTATTATTATTTTACTATTTGTAATGCATCTCCCTGACTCTGTGATCTTAAAGATCAAAGATGTTAATTAAAGCTACAAACTCAGTGGCATTGTTTTGAAAAGAAATTTAATGAAAGAGGAAGGTGGTGTGCATCAGGAGAAAAATGATAGCAGAAAGCATAGGCTAAACATTCTTCTTAAAGTAAACCTAAAACTTAATTATGAGCTTCTCAACAGTTAGAGCAAAATAGAAAAATAAAGCCAGTGTCAGGAATTGAATTAATACTTTGAAATCGTTTGATTTCAAAACTTTGATATTGCTCACGGTAGCTGAAACATTTTTTTGTTGTTGTTTGTTTTTAAGAAAACATGGGAAATGTCTGTATCCACAGTGGTCTTTCGTGTGCTTCAGTCTTGGAAGTGAGGAAGGGTTTTTGTTTCTCAGTCTGCAAGATTGTAGACACTATCACATGTGTTTTAGTTTAGTTGTTAAAAAAAATGTTGCTCCTGGAACTGGCACCTAGCTGCCCTTTTAGAGGTAAGGGTATAATTTTTTTATGCTAAAGGAAGTTTACAAAATCTACACAAGAGTTACATAGTTTATTCAATGCTTTTCCATACAAAAATTCCTCTAATGTATTTTTATCATCCACAGTTAACAAAGATGTGGCTGAGGTTCATAGAGTTAAATACATTAGCAGTTGGTTGGTGACAGAACCAGCATAGGAGGCCAGGATTGAGTCTCAGGCCTCATTTTCCCCATGGATCATGTTCAAAACAATTATTTGCTGACATTCTTAGTCTATTCAGGCTCCTTTAAAAAATTACATAGACTGGATGTCTTATAAATAACAGAAGTTTATTTCTCACAGTTCTGTAGGCTAGAGTCAAGGGTACTGGCATGCTCAAGTTCCAGTGAGGGTTCCTTCTGGATTTCAGAATCCCAGCTTCTTGTTATATTCTCATATGATTAAAATGAGTCTCTTTGTTGTTTATAGGGCATTAATCCCACTGATGAGGGCTCCACTCTCATGACCTAATTATTTCTCAAAAGACCTATTTCCAACTATCATCACATTGGGGATTTAGGCTTCAACATATGGATCTAATGGGGAGGATACAAATTTAGTCCATAACAGCTGGATTCCATAGTTACCAGACAGTGCTCTGTTTAATGCAAGGATCCAGGGGAGTGTGCAGAAGACAATGAAGTGTGTGTATAGGTGGTGTGTTACAGTTGGGGGTGCTCATTATAAAAGAACAGTAGTATTACAGTTTCATGTTCTGCTCTTTCTTGGATTTGCCCCCAATCTCATTTTACAAAGTGGATGCTGTTAAGATTTTTCTGATTAAGGGTCAGGAAAGATTCAAAGCCGGTGTGGCAGGTGTGGTGGCATGTGCCTGGAATTTTAGATATTTGTGTGGCTTAAGTGAGAGGATCATTTAGGTTCAGGCTGGGCAACACCATGAGACACTTTCTCTTAAAAAAAAAAAAATAGACAAGACTCACATTCTCATGATTAGCAGTTAGTAATAGAGTTGCTGACAACTTCAATATTTTGTGTTCTGAATGTTCTCTTCCATGCAGATTTATGACTAGTATTCCATCTTTCTTGGAAAATGCTTTTTGGGATGACAACTTTTTGTTTCAATGCTTGTTTTACTTTTTGGAATTGGATTATCCAATAATAATATTGGATTATTATTACATCATTGAAAGTTTGTTCATAGCTGTATCTGAAATGAATATTTATGTGCTGTGCAAAGCTCCCCTCACCTCTCACCTTCCAGGGAGGAAGAGTCACCAATCAGTGGCATCACAGGGAAACCCACAGGTGGAAAGGGAACAGGTCAAGATCAATTGATTGAAAACATGAAATTAGAGTCTGACATTAAAGGAATCTTGTGGCTGCATAGATTCCTCCCTTCCTTCTGGGAAGTCTTATTCTGGATAGGAGTTCTGATCCAAAGAGATCTTAAGTAGACTACAAACTCTGTTGTGGGAAATGCTCTTTTGGTGAAGCCTTTCTGAAATCCTCTCTTCTCATCACCTCAGAGATCTGTCTCACCTTTGCCCCTTGTCTCTCACAGTCATCAGGTATAACATGCTGCCACTCTTTGTCTATTATCTTGGTAGAGTAAGCTTCTGGAGGGAAAGGTTTGTTTCCTTTGTCTTTAGCTTGTAGTGGTAGAAGGCTACCCCAATACTTCTAAATGATCTGGAATTTCTAGATCACACAGGTAACACTCAGATACATTTCCTTCTCTCTCTACCTCTGTCTCCACCTCTTGTACTGCATTTGAGTTAATAAACTGACTTTATATCAGTTGATATAATGATACTTAACATGGGAACACTATGTTGTTTTTAATGATAGGTGCTATCCCAGGCTTTGGAAGCAAGCTCAAAGAAGAATTTACTTTCTCTTTCTTGATTGCCTTTATTGAAAGATCCTTGTGTACTGATATTAAGATCTGTACTTTGAAGATTTTAATAATCTTCATCTACATATCTTAATTCAGTAAAAACACTCTTATTGAGAAAGCAGCAAAAACAAAATGCCTCAGAACCATCAATCTGAGTTTTCTCACATCCATTTAATGCAAAATAAATTCCCACGTGAAAGCAAAATTTTAATCTGAATTTATTTAAGATTTTTTTATTCATAACCCTCCAAGAGGAAGATGGGTGCAGAAATTTTTCAGGTGTATTCTGATTTTTGATGTTTATTACTTTTAGTATATACAAATACCAAATCAAGTTAGAGAATTTCTTCTAGAATTTCATTTATTTGGGGGGGGACTTTATTTTTTTAAAGTGAATAATAAATAATCAGTTTTAGTTTGGGGAAATACTTTAATGAAAAAAATGTCAAATATGTTAACCTATTTCTATAGGGTACCAAATTAAGTTTTTTGTTTTTTGTTTTAAATCACAACTGCATACATTAGTGCAATCAAGGGGTACAATGTGCTGGTTTCATACACAATCTGAAATGTTTTCATCAAACTGTTTAACATAGCCTTCATGCATTTTCTTTTTTCTTTTCTTTTTTTTTTCCAGTGGTAAGACAGAATTTATTTACAGTAAAGAATACAGAAAACACTAAAGCTCCTGGTAGAGAGAGAGAACTCAAGTGGGGAGAGAAAAGCTCTCTCCGTTTCTCTCCCGGTCTTTCCCCGTCTCCCCCTTTAGGCTTTTAGTCTCAGGGTATATATAGGTGTATGGGTTCCTTGGCCAGGAAACAAATGAACACAGTCCCTTCTGCTGGGGGCAAGATGAATGAATGTATCAATGAATGAACACAGTCCCAAATTAAGTTTTTTACAGAAGTTTTTCCAATGTCTGAGAAACCTGCTAGGTACTCAAGTGTGATTTGAACACCCTCTGTCTTCTATTCCCTTGAGCTACTAAAATTCTTCACTATCTCAGCTTGAGAATTCCAACAGCATAACCTCGACATGAACTTAGTCCTATAGCCACCAAACCACTGGACAGTGGCTTAGACACCTTGGGAAAGAAACTTAATGTTTAGGGATCATGGCATGTTTCTCCTTTTCTCCTATTCTGATCCTTTGTGTTTTCTAACACTTCTTTAAAATATTCCTAGTAACACAGAAGGCTTAGGAGACTGGTCTTTCCATGTATCTAAGAATTTTTCAGAGTTATTCCACCAAGGTCCCCAGAGCACTGACAATTTTATTCCTTTCATTTATTCTGAGCTCGTGTAGAAATTCGGAAGAAACATTTTTTCCAGCCTGAGTACCCTACATTAGTGAAGTATAAGAGTCACTAAAGATTGTCATGTAGCTCAAAGAGATTTAAATTTTTCCTTATAAACTACCTTCCTTGCAAGAATAAAGTCAGCCTTTTCTAAGAAAGGTTTAAAAATCTGAGATAATAAATTGCAGGTGTGCAGCAATTACTCTCTTCCTCTGAGCTTCTGGAAGGCAGACACTGATGATTGGATTTGTGCTTTTAATGGTGCCCTAATTTACTAGTTACGTATGCCATTGAAGTTGCTCATGTTTTCATTGTGCTTTAATGAAGCTCTTTGAAGAGAGCGAACACTCCTCAGAATTCTGAACACATCTTCTGTCTCTCCTCTCAAAACACTATTTTCCTTTGTACATGCTACTTAAATAGATTTATTGAGAACTTTTTGAACATGGATAAGAAAATCACAAAAATGCAATGAATAATTTAGGAAGCTCATCTAAGTGACTGGGAGCTCTCAGAGTTGGCTTCTGGAAAGGCAGAACTCTTTTAAATATTGTATGACATAAACAGGATTTCCTTTTTAAAGATGGCTTATTATTAGTGTTTCTTTGGGAAATAGGAATAATAGCAGTAATGGGGAAAAGACATGGCTTTGGTTCTCTAGTGTAGACCTTTAGCCAGAGGTTCTCTGGGGCACACAGGGCTTTCTGGCAGGGTGTGCTGTTGGTTGACCTGAGAAAGGAAGTCTGGACAAGTGAGTGAGTGAATGAGTGCAATTTCAAGTGAACATCAGCAAAAGAGGGTAGAGAATGTCTACTGTTTGTTTTGAGAGAGGTGACTGCTTCGACTGCTGGCAGCCTCCAAAAGAATCTAAATTGCTTTCACATCTCTTGGCTAGAAGAATTACTGGATTCAGGGTTCCAAAAAGAGGGGAGAAGAATACACTGATCTTTACAATATCAAGGGCAGGTAAGAGTATATGGTCACTGGGACCCTCACACATTTCTGGTGGGCTTAAAACAAAACTTTGGTTGGTTGTTATATCAAAACTGCAAAAGGGAAAAACAGCTATGAGGTTGGTTGAAATCAGAAGTGGAGCAAGTCTTTCCAAAGGGCTGGTTTCTGTTTAACTCTTGGAAAAGAGAGCCTAATAGTAGCTAATATAGGAGGGGGTATAACAAGGCGTGTCTGACCTATTTCATCATGGCCAGGAACTCAGTTTCAAGGCTTCTCTGTGGGCCCTTCACTAAGAGGAGGTCCATTTAGTCAGTTGGGGAGCTTAGGATTTTATTTTGTATTTTACTTCACAGTTTCCATTGCCAACAGAGGGCAAATGTGTACACAACAATTTGGGTCTACTATTTTTTCTACTCAGTGATCTTGGAGATCCCTCTGTGTTGATACACATCTAGCTCATTGCCTTTAACTGCTTTATAGGTAGTTTCCGAAGGCTATGGGAATACCTCTGTTGGCAATGGAAACTGTGAAGTAAAATTAAAAATTTAGGGAGATATATATGTATATACACATATATATATTCCTTTTATGTGATACCATATAGTTTCTGCAGCTACACTTATTTTTTTTTTTTTTTACTGTTCCAAAAAGTCAAAATTTAATTTTTAAAACATGTTGGATTGCAATTATTTGGCTAGTAAAACTTGCTTTAAACACAATGATTACATGACATGGGTTTAGTCTCAGTAGAATGACTTCACAAGTTGTCACACAATT
>CAUYON010080827.1:0-19442 GCA_963573935.1 Arctocebus calabarensis | reverse complement strand
ATTCTGGCACAAATATCTTTATTATGATGTGATTTTTGGTCTTCAGGATATATACCCAATAAAGGAATTATAGGATCGAATGGCAGATCTATTTTTAGATCTCTAAGTATTCTCCAAATATCTTTCCAAAAGGAATGTACTAGTTTGCAAATGAAGGCTATCTGTAACAGTACGATCAAAATATTTCTGAATGTATATGAAGCACATTGTGCCCTATGATTGCACCAATGTATACAATTATGATTCAATAAAATTATAAAAAAAAAAAACCTTAACAGACCTGAAGGAAGAAATTATAATACAATAATAGTAGGAAACTTCAATGCCCCACTGTCAATTATGAATAGATCATCCTGGCAGAAAATCAAAAAGGAATAGTAGATTTATGGTCCTGAATAATTCTATAGACCAAATCAACCTAACAGACATATATAGAACATGCAATTCAACAGAACTGGAATATACATTTTTTTCAAGCACATGTATAGCATTCTCTCAGATCAATCATAAGTTGACCAACAAAACAAGTCTTAATGAATGTAAGATAATTGACATCATATCATTATCTTTTTTGGCCATGATGATACAAAAGTAAAAATTGGTAAGTAGCAGGAAGGATTTGGGAAAATTCACAAATATATGGAAATTTTAAAACATAGTCCTGTCAACCCACAGGTCAAAGAAGAAATCAGAGAGAAAATGCTCTAAAATTTTAGAACAAACATAGCATACCAAAAGTTACAGGATGCAAAAAAATCAGTGCTAAGGAGAGATATACAACAAAAAACATCTACATTAAGAAAAAAAGAAATATCTCAAAAAACTAACTGCATACCTCAAGGAACTAGAAAAATAAGAACTAAACCCAAAGTCATTACAAGGAAAGAGATCAGAGCAGAAATAAATGAAATAGAAACAAAGAAGACAAGGAAAAGATCAACAGAACTGAGGGGTTTTTTTGAAAACATAAATAAAATAAACAAACTTTTGATTAGAGAAAGCAAAAAAAGAGATAGAAGACTCAGATAAATAAAATTGTAAGTGAAAGAAGAGACATTATGACTAATACCACAAAAATACAAAGAATTATAACGGACTATGAGTATGTGAAAATATAGGCCAAGAACTTCAATAACTTGGAAGAAATGGATCAATTCCTATAAGCACACAACCAACCAAGAGTAAATCATGAAGAAACAGAAAGTCTGAAAAAACCAATGAGTAAGGTTGTTGAATTAGAAATCAAATACATTCCAACAAAGAAAAGCTAAGGACCATATGCCTGAAAGAATTTAAAGAGGAATTAGCTTATTGGCATAAAGATGTCAATATTTTTTCAAATCAAATATTGGCATAAAGATGTCAATATTTTTTCAAACTCTTTCAAAAAATCAAACTCATTTCATGAAGCCAGTATACCCTGCCACAAAGCCAGGCCAGGACACTAAAAACAAAGAAAAGTACAGACCATGTCCCTGATGAACATACATGCAAAACTCCTCAACAAAATATTAGCATACTGAATTCAAAAGCACATTAAAAGGATCTTTACACCATAACCAAATAGAATTTATTCTTAGGATGCAAGAATGTTTCAACAAAAAGAATCAATAAGTGAGATATACTACATAACAGAAGGAAGCATAAAAATCATACGATCATCTCAATACATGCAGAAAAAAAAAACATTCAACAAAATTTAACAATGTTTTATGGTAAAAACTCCAACAAATTGGGTCGGTGCCTGCTACTCAAGGAGTATGGCGCCGGCCCCATATACTGGGTGGCAGGTTCAAACCCAGCCCCCGCCAAAAACTGCAAAAAAAAAACTCCAACAAATTAGATACGAAAGCAATGCACTCGAGAACAACAAAAGTCATAGAGAACAAACCCATAGCCAACATCATACTTAATTAATGGGGGACAGTTGGAAGATTTTCCTGAAAGATCAAGAACAAGGCAAGAGGGCAGCACCTGTGGCTCAAGGAGTAGGATGCCGGCCCCATATACTGGAGGTGCCAGGTTCAAACCCGGCCCTGGCCAAAAAAACTGCAACAACAACAACAAAAAAAGAACAAGGCAAGAATGTCCATTCTTTGGACAAACAAATACCACATGTATTCAATATTAAACTGAAACTAATCAATCAACACTTACGTGCATATACGGAAGTAAAACTCTGTAGAAACCAAGTAGGTGGGAGCAGGGAGGAGGAGTTGGGTAAATTCATATATAATTGGTACAATGTACACATTCTGCATGAAGGCCACACTCATAGCTTTGACTTAAAATGTATAAAAACAGTTATGTAACCAAATGTGTGTACCTCTGTAATAATCTGAAATTTAAAGATATGTATATTGCCCACTCTTGCCACATACATTCACCATAGTACTGGCAGTTCCAACCAGGGCATTTAGACCAGATAAAGAAATAAAATTATCCAAATTAGAAATAAAGAAGTAAAAGTGTCTCTGTCTGCAGAAGATACATCTTATATTTAGAAAACCCTAAAGATTCCACCAAAATAAAAAAACTATTAAAATTAACAAATAAATTCAGTAAAGTTACAGGATACAAAACCAATATATAAAAATCAGTAGCATTTCTATACACTAACAACAAATGACTCATAAAGAAAATTCTAAAAATTATTCCATTTACTACATCAAAAGAATAAAATACTTAACAATAAATTTAATAATGGAGGTGAGAAATCTATACACTGAAAGCTATAAGATATTGATGAAAAAAATTGGGAAGCCTGAAATAAGTGGAACGATATCCTGTATTCAAGTATTCAAGAATTGGAAGAATTAACATTGTTAAAATGTTTATACTACCCAAAGTAATCAGATTCAATGCAACTACTGTCAAAATTCTAATGGCATTTTTCATTAAATCAGAAAAAAAATCTTTGAATTCGTACAGAACCACAAAAGTCTTCTAATAGACAAACAATCTTGAGCAAAAAGAATGAAGTTGAAGTCATCACATTCCCTGATTTCAAACTACAGTACAAAGCCACTTTCATAAAATCTTTAATCACAATACTATGGTATTGACATACAAACAGATAGGTCAATGAAACCGAACTGTGATCATCTAATCTTTGACCAAAGTGCCAGAAAATAAGAAAAGGAAAGTCTCTTCAATAAAAAGTAAAGGGAAAACTAGATACCGACATACAAAAGAATGAAATTAGACCCTTGTCTTACACCATATGCAAAAATTAACTCTAAATGGATTAAAGACTTAAAGATCGGAAACCATAAAAATAGAAAAAAATAGGAAAAAGCTCTTTGACATTGTTGTTAGAAATAATTTTTTTAATATGGCATCAAAAACACAGGCAACAAAAACAAAAGGAATCATGGGGACTATACCAAACTAAAAAACTTCTGTACAGCAAAGAAAAAAATCAGCAAAGCATAAAGGAAACATACAGTATGGGAGAAAATATACACCTGGAAAGGAGTTTATACCCAAAAGACATAAGACACTCACACAACTCAACAGCAAAAAAAAAAAAAAAAAAAAAAATGTTTCATTTAAAAATAGTCAAATAGGAGACTCCTGAATAAGACATTTGTCAAAAGAAATATAAAAATATCCAGGCATGGTGAAAAGATGCCCAGCATCACTAATTATCAGAGAAATGCAAATCAAAACCACAATGAGAACTATCTCACACCTGTCAAATGGCTGTTATCAAGGAGACATAGGATTAAGTGATGATGAAGATGTGACCAAAAGGGAATCTTTGTAGACTATTGGTGGGAATGTAATTGGGTACAGCCCCTATGGAAAATGGTATGGAGAACAGTTTAAAACACTTTAAGTGTTACTTTACTTTAAAAAGAATCTGGCAATATCCTTTTAAAGGAAAAAAAAAACCTTCAATTCTGAATTTCAGCTCTGAAAACTGATGGAAATACAAGTTACAGTTTATAAGGTCCTATGTTCAGTGATTTAATGGTGGCTGAGAAGAGACACAAAGAAAGGACTTCAAGGGGGCTGGGAGCAAAGGCTGGCCTGCTGAACAAGGAATTGTGGAGGGCTCACAGGAACATTCGCAACTTAGCAACTCTCTCCCCAAAAAGGAAAAAGAATGTGAGCATGAGGGAAACATACATAACCAATGACCAGCAGAAAGAAATGACAATCAATGACCAATAGAGAAGGGCAACAATGCCTGGAGATGCAGAGAAGCCAATGAAAGAGTTGCAACCAATTTCAAACAGAGAAAGAGGATGTTTATACCTCTGCACTGCCCTTGGGTCTCCCATATCTATCTCTCTCTCTCTCTCTCTCTCTCTCTCCTTTTCTCATTCATGACAGGGACCCACTTCCAACTCTCTTCGTAAGGGCTCTAAACTTTCCCATTTGCTCTTAAATAAAATTTCTCTTTGTTACACTGAAACTTGTGCAGGTTACTTTTACTTTCTATTCACTCTGCCTGTGCTGCTCCAGTTTTGTTTTCAGTTCTTACCCATTTTTGCTTTTGATTACGGCTTTACCTTGATGGAACTTTCTACCTCAGCTGAGTAAACAAACCAGGTCAACTGAATTTGAGGAACCAGGAACCCTGACCCCCCAACAGTGGCATTGCTTAAGTCAAGACCTAGAAAATGAGTATCTCTCAACAGGAATCTGCGTCGTTGTAATTCCTGTATAGTTTTCATGTTGCTGTATAATTGCATCCTCTGAAATGCTATAACAAAGGCATCAACTAAGACTGTGCCCTGATCTGGAGGCTCGCAAGGGATGGATCTGTTTCCAAGATCCCTCCCTCGCGTTGGCACAATTCATTCCCTCAAGGTTGCAGAACTGCAATCCCTACCTTCTTCCTGGTGTCAGCTGGGCATGTTCATTCGGATCTTAGAGGTCATCTTCAGTTTCTTCCACATGGCCCCCTCCCTGTCCTTCTCCCAACATGGGGGCTTGTTCTTCATGGCCAGGAAGCCACTGTCAACCAGTAAATACACCACATGAAAAGCACAACTTACTACTTACTACTTCCAGAGTCAGTCTCTCTCTGAAATGTGAACAGATCAATGTTTGTTTCTTGCCAACTCTCTACCCATGAAAGTAATTTCTCCTTCAACTGAATACCCACAGCACTTCAGTTGTATTAATACATATTATATTTCACTTTCTATCTCAATTATTTATTTACATATAAGGCATATACAAGGCAGTTGAGATATATTTTCTTTCTATGACCTCTTGACATAGAGTCTTAGATAGTAGATATTCTGTAAATATTAAATGAATGAATGATGATTAAAAATATGAGAACAAACCTGGATGGAGGTGGAACTTGGTAAAGCATCACAAGACTGGAGAAGCAAGAATCCAATGTACTCAATTCTAATATGAAGGCAGTAGATGAGCTAATATAAGGGGTGGGGTAAGGGATAAGGGAGGAAAGAGGGGCATGGAGGACACAGTGTATGACATACCTCTTGGGGGTGGGACACAAGTATAAGAGGGACTTTATCCAACAAATGCAATCAGTGTAACCTAATTCTTTGTACCCTCAATGAATCCCAAACCAAAAAGAAAAACAGGCAAAAAAAAAAAAAAAAAGAGAGAGAGAGATTCCATCAGGTGGTTTGTGAGTTTGTTGATACGTTCTCTTTCTGTTTTTCACATGTAGGCTTCTAAAGAGATAAATTTTCCTCTCAGGATCACTTTTGCTGTATCTCATAGATTTTGGTAGTTTGTGTCTTCATTGTTGTTATACTCAAGGAAGTTAATGATTTCCTTTTTTATTTCTTTCTGCACCCAAGTGTCATTCAACATAAGGTTGTTTAACTTACATCCCTTTGTGTGAAGTTGAGCATTTTTGTTGGAGTTGAGTTCCACTTTTAGTGCCTTGTGGTCTGAAAAGATGCAAGGTAGAATTTCAATTCTTTCGATCCTGCTGAGGTTTGTTTTGTGTCCTAGGATATGATCAAATTTGGAGAATGTTCCCTGGGATGAGAAGAATGTATATTCTATATCTTTGGGATGGAGTGTGTTATATACATCTATGAAGCACAGTTGTTCTAAAGTCTCATTTAAATCTCTAATATCTTTATTTAATTTTTTAGAGGATCTGCCCAGCTCTGAGAGAAGGGTATTAAAGTCCCCTGTTATTATGGTGTTATAGGATATCATATTGCTCAGACTAAGCAAGGTCTGTTTCAAGACTCTGGGAGCATTTAAATTGGGTGCATAAATATTTAAAATTGAAATGTCTTCTTGTTGTATTTTTCCTTAACCAATATGAAGTGACTATCACTATCTTTTTTAACTTTTTAACTTCTGATGGAATTGGAAAAAGAGGAACAATCTAAGCCTAAACCCAGCAGAAGAAAAGAAATATCCAAAATAAAATCAGAGATCAATGAAACTGAAAACAAAAGAATTATTCAGAAAATTAATGAAACAAGGAGTTGGTTTTCTGAAAAAATAAATAAAATAGATAGGCCTTTGGCCAGACTAACTAGAAATAAAAAGGTCAAATCTCTAGTAATCTCAATCAGAAATGATAATGGGGAAATAACAACTTATGCTACAGAAATACAAGAGATTATCTCTGAATAATACCAGAAACTTTATGCCCAGAAATTTGACAATGCGAAGGAAATGGATCAGTATTTGGAATCACACCCTCTCCCTAGACTTAGCCCAGACGAAATAGATCTCCTGACCAGACCAATTTCAAGCACCGAGATCAAAGAAACAATAAAAAATCTCCCAACAAAAAAATGTCCTGGTCCAGATGGCTTCATACCAGAATTTTATCAAACTTTCAAAGAAGAGCTTATTCCTATATTACAGAAATTATTCCACAAAATTGAGGTGGAAGGAATCAATATGTTCTATGAAGCAAATATCACTTTGATACCAAAACCAGGTAAATACCCAACTAAAAAGGAAAATTTCAAACCAATTTCACAATGAATATTGATGCAAAAATTCTCAACAAAATCTTGGCAAATAGATTACAGCTTATCATTAAAAAAAAGTCATACATCATGATCAAGTAGGTATTATCCCAGGGATGCAGGATTGGTTTAATATTCAAAAGTCCATAAACATTATCAACTGGATCAATAGAAGCAAAACCAAGGACTATATGATCCTCTCAATAGATGCAGAAAAAGCATTCAATAAAATTCAGCATCTTGTTCTAATTAGAACACTGAAGAGTACAGGTATAGGTGGCACATTTCTTAAACTGATCAAGGCTATCTATGATAAACCGACAGCCAATATTTTACTGAATGGAGAAAAACTGAAAGCTTTTCCTCTTAGAACTGGAATTATAACAAAGCCATTTGTACCAGAATGTTCATTGCAGCCCAATTCATAATTGCTAAGTCATGAAAGAAACCTAAGTGCCCATCGATCCACGAATGGATTAATAAATTGTGGTACATGTATACCACAGAATATTATGCAGCCTTAAAGAAAGATGGAGACTTTACCTCTTTCATGTTTACATGGATGGACCTGGAACATATTCTTCTTAGCAAAGTATCTCAAGAATGGAAGAAAAAGTATCCAATTTACTCAGCGCTACTATGAAGCTAATTTATAGCTGTCATATGAAGGGTATAACCCAACTATAACACAAGAATATAGGGAAAGGGGCAAGGGTAGGGAGGGGAGGGGGAAGGTTGGGGCAAAGGGAGGGTAATTGGTGGGGCCACACCTACGGTGCATCTTAGAAGGGTACAAGTGAACCTTACTAAATGCAGAATACAAATGTCTTCATATAATAGCTGAGAAAATGCCAGGAAGGCCATGTTAATCAATTTGATGAAAATAGTTCAGATTGTATATGAAAGCAGCACATTGTACCCCTTGATTGCACTTTTGTACAAAGCTATGATTTAATAATAAAGACAATAAAATTTAAAAAAATAAACTGGAACCAGACAAGATTGTCCTCTGTCACCATTGACAACTCCCTTCACCATACCCCGAAAGAAAAATGAAATACTTAGGAATATACCTAATAAAAGAAGTGAAAGACCTCTTTAAAGAAAATTATGCAACTTTAAGAAAGGAAATAGGCAGAGGATTTAACAAATGGAAGAACATACCATGCTCATGGCTGGGAAGAATCAACATTGTTAAAATGTCTATACTTCCCAAAGCAATTTACCAATTCAATGCTATCCCTATTAAAATACCAGCAACCTACTTTCAAGACCTGGAAAAAATGATTGTACACTTTGTATGGAACCAGAAAAAAACCCATATAGCTAAGGCAGTTCTTACTAACAAAAACAAAACTGAGGGTATCACCAAACCAGATTTTAGCCTGTATTACAAGGCCATTATGGTCAAGACAGCATGGTACTGGCACAAAAATAGAGACATATATACATGGAATCATATAGAAAACCTGGAAATGAAGCCAACAACTTATAGCTATCTAATCTTTGAGAAACCAAACAAGAGCGTTCGATGGGGGAAAGACTCCCTATTCAATAAACGGTGCTGGGAGAATTGGATATCCATATGTAAAAGATTGAAACTGGATGGCACCTTTCTCCACTCACAAAAATTGATTCAAGATGGATAAAGGACTTAAATTTAAGACATGAGATTATAAAAATCCTCAAAGAAAGAATTGGAAAAACACTGGAAGATATTGGCCTGGGGAAAGACTTTATGAGGAAGACTGCCATGGCAATAGCAACAACTGCAACAATAAAAAAATGGGACTTAATTAAACTGAAAAGCTTCTGTAAGCCAAGGAGACAACAATGAAAGCAAATAGACAACCTACCCAATGGGAAAGGATATTTGCGCATTTTGAATCTGACAAACATTTAATTACCAGGATCTATACAGAACTTCAATTAATCTATAGGAAAAAAACCAACAATCCCATACATCAATGGGGAAGACAGATGAATAGAATCTTCTCTAAAGACGACAGACGAATGGCCAGTAAACACCTGAAAAAATGCTCATCATCCCTAAGTATTAGACAAATGCAAATTAAAACCACCCTGAGATACCATCTAACTCCAGTGAGAATGGTCCAAATCACAAAATCTCAAAGTTGCAGATGCTGATGTGGATGTGGGGATAAAGGAACACTTCTACACTGCTGTTGGGACAGCATACTAATACAGCCTTTTTGGAAGGAAGTATGGAGAAAGCTCAAAGAACTCAACCTAGACCTCCCGTTTGAGCCTGCAGTACCATTACTGGGCATCTATCCAGAAGAAAAAAAAACTTTTATTATAAAGACACTTTTACTAGGCTGTTATCACAGCATAATTTATGATTGCTAAAATGTGGAAACAGCCTAAATGTCCTTCAACCCAGGAATGGATTGGTAAACTATGGTATATGTATGGAATATTACTCAGCCATCAAAAACAATGGAGACTTTGCAGCGTTTGTACTAACTTGCATGGAGTTTGAACACATTATTCTTAGTGAAACATCACAGGAATGGAGAAGCATGAATCCTATGTATTCAACTTTGATATGAGGACAATAAATGACAATTAATGACGCAGTGGGGCATAGGAGAAGGAGAGAGCAGACAGAGAGAGAAGGAGGGAAGGGTGAGGGAAAGAAAACAAAAAAAAAAAGGAAAGAAAATAGTGACTAATTTTCACAAGGATTGGATTCAATTTTGACCAAAGTGTATTACTTGAATATTAGTTTTTAATTCAACTTGTCGATATGTTGTTTGGGATACTGCATCCTCACTTATAAGTGAAATATGTTTGTAATTTCCCTTTATAACAATATATTTTCTTCAATTTCAATATCAGGTGTATCTAGATCAAACGGAATGATTTTGAAATATTTCTTCTCTTTCTATTTTCTATAGGATTTGGCATGATCTGTTTTTTGAAACTTTCCTTTACTTTTATTTGTATGGTATTAGTTGTCTATTAAAATTTAAATAAATAAATAAATAAAATTATACTGAATTAAAATACAACCTGCTATGAGACCAAGAAGGGGCAAGCAGCTATAACATCAAAATGAAAAAAATAAATAAACAAAAGAAAAAAAAATAAGAACAACTTCCTAATAGGAAGTTAGGTGGTTGTATAGCCTATGCCTTTAGTGGTTTCTAAATATCAATCTTCAGACAGCAGCATTGAAATGACCAAGTAAAATTTTGTAAAGTACATGTTAACTGCAGCCCATCTCTGAGGGTGTTGATTTGGTTATACTGGACAGAGCCCAGTATCGATCATATCTCTATGCACAGTACATTGCTCTAACCACATGTTCCACTGGATGGTGGTATAGTGCACAGGATTTGGAATCTCTTAGAACAGGGCTTATGTCTCAGCCCTGTTACTCCCTAGCATTTGTCCCTTTGCAAGTTAATTGAGCTTTTAGGACCTTGTTTCTCATTATATCTCATAAGGTGTTTTAATTTGTTTATTTTTTGTTTGTTAGGCATAGGTAAGGTGATGTATAGAAATCCTAAACCCTCAATAAATTTCAACAGAATGAGTATTAGCAAGGATGATTTAACATGGGTGTGGCAGACATCACGAGAGCACCATTATCACATGCACACACGAACACACACGTGTGCACATGCAAAATCAGTCAGAGTCACCTAAGTTTTGTTAACATAAAAATTATGTTATATATGTTATATATATATGTTAATATGTCTCTCCTTCAACAGAAAATTAACTAATGAAGGTTGTTTCCTTCAATCCCATCTTAGCACCTAGAGCCATGGATGCTCCAGGGAGCAGATATTGATCCAATAGACATCAGCTATAAATTCTCTTTGAGGATCTGTGAAAAAATCATTTGGTGAGCAACCAGCCTGCACTCATCTGGAAGGATAAAAGCCCAAAGGCAATTCCCCTGTAAATAAATGAACATTTTTATATTCGACTGTGCCTTATTTTGACAAATGAGAGTCAAAGTAAAATCTATAAAATCAGAGCCAGTATGTCAGCATGATTAACTGCCAAGTTGAGTAGAGTCATCTCATGCCTGGGAAAGCAAAAATATAAATGGAGAAGGGAGGCTCTTGATGGTATTGAGCAACTGGAAAATGACTCTGGAGACGCAGCTGGTATATTACCTATAATGCTCCCAACTGGACAAAAATAACCATTATAGGTTATGTGATAATTAGACAAGGCCACTCCTGACTGAAAAGGAATGAGACAGAGAAAAGACCACTCTGTGATTGTTTCTGAAATAAAACAGGGACAAAAACTTTTGGAATCCAGAAAAATAGCTAAACATTCCCCTCTCGCAACTAACATGAATAAATACTCTTTCTTAACCTGCATTACTTTTCCTTCCTCTTAAACATAAACTACCAAGATACTCAACCACCAATTTTTTTATAACACTCAATTCAGAACTCACCTCCCCTCCCTGAATCCTTCTTAGAATCACCCAGCACAAACGTATCCCTTGTGACAGGCCTTCCCAATTTCCTTTATCCAGCACCCTAGTCCCTTGATGCATGCTCTACCTTGCTGCAACCCACCATGTAAGCCTCACTTTGCCTGACCGCATGTGTGTTCCTGGTGCTGGTTGGCTGTTAGGCATCAACCAAGTGAACTGTGCCAGGCATATCTATTATCTCTCTTTTTATTATTCATTTTTATTGCAAAATTAATTTACATGGATTCCTTACTATTTAAATGACACTGCTTTAAAAGTTAGAAAGGGGACTATCAGGCTCGGCGCCAGTGGCTCAGCGGGCTAAGGCGCAAGCTACGTACACCTGAGCTGGCGGGTTCAAATCCAGCCCCGGCCCGCCAAACAACAATGACAGCTGCAACCAAAAAATGGCCGGGCGTTGTGGCAGGCACCTGTAGTCCCAGCTACTTGGGAGGCGGAGGCAAGAGACTCGTTTGAGCCCAGGAATTGGAGGTTGCTGTGAGCCGTGAGGCCACAGCACTCTATCCAGGGTGACAACTTGAGGCTCTATCTCAAAAAAAAAAAAAAAAAGGGACTATCAGACTTATTCCTTAATAAGGAATGTAACTTTCTAGGGTGGTGCCTGTGGCTCAGTGAGTATGGTGCTGGTCCCATATACCAAGAATGGCCGGTTCAAACCCAGCTCCAGCCAAACTGCAACAAAAAATAGCCTGGCAGTGTGGTGGGCACCTGTAGTCCCAGCTACTCGAGAGGCTGAGTCAAGAGAATCGCCTAAGCCCAGGAGTTGGAGGTTGCTGTGAGCTGTGACACCACAGCACTCTTCAAGGGCAATAAAGTGAGACTCTGTCTCTGTAAAAAAAACAAAAAATAAACAGATATGGCTCAGCACCTGTAGCTCAAGCAGCTAAGGCTCCAGCCCCATAGCTGGTGGGTTCAAATCCAGCCCAGGCCTGCCAAACAATGACAACTACAACCAAAAAACAGCTGGGTGTTGTGGAGAGCACCTGTAGTCCCAGCTAATCAGGAGGCTGAGGCAAGAGAATCACTTAAGCCCAGGAGTTGGAGATTGCTGTGAGCTATGATGCCATGGTACTCTACCTAGGGCGAAAGCTTGAGGCTCTAGCTCAAAAAATAATAAATAAATAAATAAGGAATGTAACTTTCCACATGGTGTTTTCCTCACACACACAGTAGTTTTTGTTAATTAAAATAGAGTCAAACTCCACATATTTTTCTGGAAAGTATTTTTACTCACTTAAGAGCATGTTGTTAATTTTTTCCATAAGAATGCATATAAATCTATTTCATTATTTTTAGATGTTTAATGGCAGTGAAAAATATAAATTAATTCTGATTTATTAGAGCATCGCCTGATCTATTTCTGATGTTTTGCTGTACATCACATTACTGCATAGAATCCCCCGTATGTTTTAGGTAAATTTTTTTAATATTTTATTAAAGATTAAACTAAGGTTGAGGCAAGGGATGTTTTTTGCCGAAGATTACACATCAGTTAAATGGTAGTTCCAAGATTCAGACCTAGATCTTTCTAACTTTCTGATTGCAAAGCCTATGTACTTTCTAGTGTAGATAACATAAAATAAAGCTTCACGGAGTCTTGGATACAAAACAGTTTTTAAAACGTCAAAACGTTTGTGCTCATTGATTAAAAGAGCTTCTACTTCTGGCCAAGATGGGGCAACAGGGACTGGATGTACCCTCCTGCCTAAAACAAGAAAAATTGGAAAAAATATATGAAATAAATGTTTTCAAGACACTGTACGTCAAGCAATAAAGGACAGTGATCCCTGAGAGCCAAGATACAAATAAGCCCTAAATTTGCCCCAGCACACTTCCTTAGGAAAGTTTCAGGCCACAGTGCAGAGAAAGAAGAGGAAGGGAGAGTTCAGTGGACTAACGGAGATGAACTGAAAGTCTGAGGGAACAAGGTAGCTAGAATTTACAGCACAGAATCCTGGATCAAAGGGGCTATAGAGAGAGCCCCTGGATCTTCAAGTGATACCCCGTATTTAGCCTAATGCTGGCCATAAAGAAACCACTAAAGGCCTAGGAAGGAAACACTAAGAGATTAAAGGTAGCAATGCTCAATGCTCACAGAAGGCTGGGAATGGTGCCTGTTCTCTCCAGTCAGACTTAAAATCCCCCAGATTCCTGAAGCACTGGGTAGAGCAGAAGAAAGAACTTTCCCCAGTAATGGGAAACAACTATCCCTGAGATGCCTCAGTTCCAAGTAACGAATCTACAAAGTAAGGGCTGAAAGGATCACAAAGTTTCCAAGTCACTTAACTGTGCTCCATCCAGAGCACAGTCACGATGTTTGTCACCCAACCAAAAATCACCAGGCATGAAAAAAGCAGGAACATATGACCTTGATAAGAAGAAAAATCAGTGTTCAAAACTGATTTGAACTGCCAAAGGTATCATAAAGTTCAAAACTGCCTTTGAACTGCCAAAGGTGTCATAAATTAACAAAGGAAGAAAAGCACTAAAACAATTATTACAACTGAACTCTTTATGTTCAAAGAAGACACATGGAGATGTGACAAGATGAAGATTACAGTCTGATAGTTAAAAAAATGGATCAGATTAACTATGGATTAGACATGATGCAAAATAAAGAATTAGTGAACTTAAAGACACAGCCATGAAACCTACCCAAGATGAAAGGAAAATGAATCAAAAAGATAAACAAGCAGGACATCAGTAAGCTGTGAACACCTTTACACAACCTTAAATATGTGTAATTGTAGTTGCTGAGCGAGAAGAGAACCAGGGTTGACATTTGAAAAAAAATTTTTTCAATAACTGTTAAAATATTGCTAATTTTATAAAACCATAAACCCACAAATTCAAGGAAGAATTGCACAAAACATACAAAAATACACAAGAAACATAATAAAATTGCTCAAACCTGGGAATAAAGGAAAAAATTCAAAGATATCCAAAGAAGACCAGGCGTGGTGGCTCACATTTGTAATTCTAGCACTCTGAGAGGGTGAGGAAGGAGGATCACTTGAGCTCAGGAGTTCGAGACCAGCCTGAGCAAGAGAGAGACCCCATCTACTAAAAATAGGAAAACTACCTGAGTATTATGCCGTAGTCCAGGAACTCAGGAGGCTGAAGCAAGTGAAATGCTTAAGCCCAAGAGTTTGAGGTTGCTGTGAGCTATAATGTCATCATAGCACTCTACTGAGGGTGACAAAGTGAGACTCTGTCTCAAAAGGAAAATCTAAGGAAATAAAATATTTGTTATGAAGAGAAGAACAAAAATAAGGATGAAAACATATTTTTTGTTATAAATAATGTAAGTGAAAGAGAATGGAGCAAAATTTTTAAGTACTAAAAGAAAAAAATCCTTTAATCCTAGACCAAAATAATCTTACATATCCATCCTTTTCTCAACACACACAAACTTCTGACCTTACAATGCACTTGAAAATTTTCACCTTTTATATAAGTTGTTGTCCAAGTTACTTAATTTCAGAATGGCTAAAGACAAGATGGTTTTCATCATTTATATCATTATTCCACCAAGATTCAAGCTAGTCTCACCATCCTTAATACAATCTTGCTCTGCTCTCCACTAGATTTTAAATTGCATAAAGAGCCTAAATCTTATTCATTTATTGTACAAACTCTCCTCAAGGAAGTGTCCTGCATAAAGTTCCACTTAAAGTGATGAAGGGGCACAGTCCCCTGCACCTTTGGGGTCAGTCAGTCTCGTTTGTGCTCCTTGAGGTACAAGACCCTGAGAAGGGGCATTTCTAGTACTTGGCCTAGATGTGAGTTTGAGGGGAATTTTCCCCCATTTCACAGAAGCAGCTTAGCTGAAAAAAATGCAAGCAGCAAAACCCCAATGGAAAGGAATGTCCCGGAGGGCTCTCGCCAAGTTGAAGCTGGAGAATGATTCACTCGCCTTGGGCAGTGGGCCGCTGTACTTTGTCCCCTTGCCTCAGTTTACACAATAGCTTTAAGTTAATCATATAAGGAAGTGGGCAAACAGAACAGAAGGCCTGGCACCCCTGCAGCTGAGCCCCAAGCAGAACATTCTTGATTTAGAGAAATGTGTACGTGCTCTTTAACATTTGTGCTGAGGAAGAATTTTTATGGCAGTTTCTATTGCTTCCTTTGTTCTTTACTTTTGACTATTTTAATCTGATGATTTGGGATAAAAGGAGTTGAAAAAAGATGGGTAGCGGCTGAATGCCTGAGCGACCATCAGTCTTCCCTTTTCAAACAATCCATTCCGTCTGTGGTAATTCCTCTGCGTCATCGATTGGGGGCGCTGGAAGACAGCAACAAAGTGAAATTTTCACTTATTGTGTTGCACAGGGTTATTTGACTGTGGGTACATATCCCTAGTCACTATGAAAATTTTGAGACAGACTGTGCTGTGGCCCATTATTTCACTCCCAAGAAACACAGTCAACAGTGTTTCTGATTCACTTGTGCAAGTTTCAGCTTGCTCAGCTTATCCGTCTTGCTTCATTTATTTCTGTCTGTGGATTTTACTTTTTTTTTTTTTTTTTGAGACAGAGGCTCATACTATTGCCCTTGGAAGAGTGCCATAGTGTCATAGCTCGCAGCAACCTCAAACTCTTGGGAACGAACAATCCTTTTGCCTCAGCCTCCCTAGTAGCTGGGACTACAGGTGCCTTCCTCAACACCTGGCTATTTTTTTTAGAGACAAGGTCTTGCTTTTGTTCAGTCTGGTCTTAAACTTTTTTTTTTTTTTTTTTTTGGAGACACAGTCTCACTTTGTTGTCCTTGGTAGAGTGCTATGGTGTCACAGCTCACAGCAACTTCAAATTCTTGGGCTTAAGCAATTCTCTTGCTTCAGCCTCCCAAGTGCTGGGACTATAGGCACCTGCCACAACACCGGCTATTTTTCGAGACAAGGTCTGGGTCTGGCTCAGGCTGCTCTCTAACCTATGAGCTCAGGCAATCCCCTACCCCTCAGCCTCCCAAGTGCTAGGATTACAGGCATGAGCCTCCATGCCTGGCCTGGTCTCAAACTTCTAAACTCAAGGGATCCACCTGCCTCAGCCTCCCAGAGTGCTAGGATTACAAATGTGAGCCACTGCTCCAGGCCAGATTTTACCTTTTTTGATTTTTATGTATCTCAAAACTTTCATAATGACCCAAGTATATCACCAAAAGAACCAAAGATACAATAATAATGGAAAGCTTAGTTTGCATTATGCCTCACATACCAAAGTCATATCCTGACTTTGGCTTATCTATGAGGAATCAGTTCTATCTGAGGTTATCAGTGTTAACAAGGAAACGACAATCATGATTCATCAAACGAAGCTATCATTTTCTTATCTGCAGGTGACTTTTTAAACTTCCTGTGGATACCCTAAAGTTATTGGTTAGAGCCAAACAGGTAAGAGGCTATAAGTGTGATCACTTTCAGATGGTTAGCAGTTTCTATTGTAGCACGTGAGGATTCAAAACATCAAGAAAATAATACAGATTTCTTAACAGCCTCGGCTTTAGACTTCAACAGATGGCTATGTTGGTCAGTTTATTTTAAACACTACACATTGCATATCAAATCAGCACACTGTACCTCTTAATTGTACACAGTTATGATTTAATAATTAAAAAAATAAAAAACTATTCATTTAAAAGGGCATATGGAAATCATACAAGGATTCTTAATAATGTGCATGTGATTTTCCCCTGGGGGAAAAAAAATAGCTGTGTTTGTGCTTCAGTGTCCGCCAACCACAGTCATGACCTTTAAAATGTAAATTCTCAAATCTGTCCGATAAAAATTATATCTGGATTTAAGAAATATTCCTAATGTTCACATAATAAATTCTGTTTTTTATAGGGAAAAAAAAACTTTGCCTAGGTGATTTCAATCATTTTCCCTTAGAATTTTCCCATTATTTCTTTTCATTTTTTATATGTCACAGATCTAAGTTTATTTGTGTAGATTCTTTTTTCTTCAGTAAAAATAAGTAATATCTGTACCTACAACTGCAGAAATCTACAGAGGTAGGCTTTCTTTTTCTATCCAATTTTTCTCTTTTCTGGTTGATGATACAGGAATCAAAATAACTTTAAAAGTATATTGTGAGAACATCTAAAATTCAGTCTTTTAGCTATTTTGACAAGATTTTAAATGTTCTCACCACAAAGAAGTGATGAATATTTGAGGAAATGAATATGCTAATTATCCTGATTTGCTCATTCCACAGTGTACATATGTAGCAAAACATCTCATTGTACCCCTTAAATATATGCAATTCTTATTTGTCAGTTAGAAATAAAATAAAACCTTTTTTAACAATCATATTGTGAAATGCATATCTTCATTCATTGATTTCCTGCCCTTTTCTCCCCAAAAGTTAAAAGCATATTGTAGGCTCTCTAAACACAATTTTTTTTTAATTTCGAGAAATTTCAACCCACTGTAATACAAAGCAGTTTTATAGATTCCAATTTGCTAAAGTGATTTTAAAGTAGAGAGACCCATTTAACATGAATATAAGCTTTCTAGTTGAGGCAAAGTATTCTGCAAAATTTAACCATAGGTGATCAGAAACCAAGGTAGCTTCAATCTAAACTAGCCCCACAATCTAGTGATTTATCACAGAAGAAAAGGTGAGGAATGTGCCACTCTCATCTTAGTGAGTTTTCACATTTTCTAGTACATAATAAACATAGAAGGAAGCAAAGAAATATGTAGGAAAAAAATAAAGTATTTGCCCTTAGAATTGCAAAGGAGATGCTGGAGATGATCAAATAGTGGGTGTAAATCCCCTGAAAACTTATTTGATAGACGAATCCTTACATTATAGCAGCATCACCCCAGAAATGTTTTTATTTCATGTTAGAAAGTTTAGTCCAGCCCCAGAGAGAATCAGAGTTACTATTTGCTAACATTAACATAGGCTTTCTAAGCGCCAGCATATAGAAAATGCATTATCTCATGGGACTTTGACAAAATAATCTCCATTTCAGATTATGAAAGAAACCTATGATCCCCATTTCCAGATTATGAAAAACCTATAATCCCTATTTGATCATTTAAACAATCTGGTTAAGCCACACAATCAAGTGGTAAAACCAGAATTTTAATTTAATTCAAGAACTTGCACTCTTGACCAAAACAGTAACACTTCTTTTTTCTTTTTAGTTAAGATAAAATAAACTTAACTGGAATCATTTTTTTTTCTAAATAGCATATCACTTTTTTCTCCATACTTTCTTCTGAGGTATAAATATATAGATTGTGTAAATTTACAATTTAAGAATCATAAAATGAGCATTCTTCAGTATGTTCTTTAGTTCTGTCTTCGAGAGTCTGTATCCTGTTGGTAGCTGGTGTAGAGTCAGTGGAATATTTAGCAGAGCTACTGTAATATGTGTCCTGTCCTTTCAGGACCTTATGGCAGGTCCAATGCCATAAGTCATGTGTTCTGTGATGAACCCTGGAGCTTGCTATCATGCCCCAACATCTATATCAGCACAAATTGCCTTTGGGGAGTTTAACTGGAGTGCTGCATTGGTCCCTGTAAATGCTTCTCCTATTTTCCTATACCTGTGTCCTAGTTGCTATTAAGGGGATATCCTCAGAGAGGAGAAAATAATTCCCTTCTATGACTCCCGCCTAATCACTGGCACCATTTTTTCAAATTTCATATTCATATGAAGGTACAAATGTGTACGTTACATTATTTTTGTTTCTAAGGCAAAGTTCAAGTTGTGGTTGAGCCCTTCAGGGTAATATAGCCCTCCTTTTGTAATATGGCCCTCTCTCCTGTGGGCCTGATCCTTTTATTCTTTGTAAATTATTTTAATTGGTAAAAAGTGTACTTATTAGGTACACTATGATGTTTTTGAAATATGCATACACTGAGAGAGGACTTCAGGCATCTCTGCCAGGCAGGATCTGCCCAGAAACTTCCCTTTGGGGACACAGGAAGACAGCGTGAGGCTTCTGGACACCCTGAGGAAGGCTAAAGCAGCGGAGATTGGGTAAGTGGTTGCGTCTATTC
>CAUYON010080826.1:0-21498 GCA_963573935.1 Arctocebus calabarensis | reverse complement strand
TCTTTATATAGTGATCAAGAAAATGCCATGAAGGCTATCTGTAACAGTACGATGAAAACATTTCTGAATGTATATGAATCATGCCCTATGATTGCACCAATGTACAGAATTATGATTCAATAAAATTATTAAAAAAAAAATTAATTCTTTGAGAATATTTTTAAAATGGATAAGCGATAACTCCATAGTAAGAGTTATTTTTAAAACAAAAAACTAATCTCAAGAATTAAATAAGAGACCTTGCAGGCACTATGAGGATAGTAAGAAAATACTATACACAACTTTGTGCCAGTAAATTTGAGCATTTATGTGAAATGGAAAGAAATTTATAAAAACACCATTTACTAAAACTCACTCAAGAAGAAAAAGCCAGGAAAAAAAGAAAGCCCTCAACAAAATATAGAGTATGTTCTTTGCCACCTAGCAGTGTACAAAGATATCTTAGTCCAGATACGGAAAGCAAAACAAATTAATAATGAATAAATAAATGAAAGAGAGAGAGAAAAACTGATAAATTGACTTAATTGACATTTTTACTTATCAAAAGACATTATTAAGAAAATAAATAGCTAAGCCACATATTTGGAGAAAATATTTGCACAACACAAATGTGACAGTGGATTTATATCCAGAATATGCGAAAAACTCCTGCAACTCAATAATAAAAAGACAAACAAATCCATTTAGAGAACAGGCAATAAACTTGAATAAACACTTCACAAAGGAAAGTATGCAAATGTCCTAAAAGTACAAGGAAATTTGCTTAATTGTACTGATCAGAAAAATGCCAATTAAAGGCCTCATGAGACATCCTTACAAGAATAACTAAAATTCAAAAGGCTGACAGCCTTAAGTGTTAGCAAAAATGTGAAGAGATTAAAATTCGTATATACTACAGAAGGTGCATAAAATGACAAGATCACTTTGGAGAACTGTTTGGCTTTTTTTTTAATGTTAAACATTCATCAGTCACCCAACAATTCTACTCCTAAAGTTTTCTTGAGGGAAATAAAAAACATGCCCTTACGAAATTTATTTCCAAACACTGGAAATAAATGTCAATCAGCAACCTAGTAGACAAATAAATTGTAGAGGATTTATATGATGGAATACTACTCAATAATAAAAAGGAATGATACACATTATGTCACAGCTATGATGTTAAGTGAATTAATCTGGACATTAAGGGGACATAATGTATGGTTCGATTTTATAAAGTTCTGAAACAAACAAAGTAAATTGGAGAGTAAAATGTAAGAAAACTAGTACCCCTGCAGAGTGTGCAGTTATGCGAGAAGTTCTGGAAGAAACATTTTGGAAGATGAAAATATTTTTTGTTATCTTGTTACTGGTATAAATTACATGGTTAAATGGCTTTATAAAAATTTCATTATATACTCTATAAAGTTATAAAAAATAAAATAAATGAATAAATGCAAGAGTTAGTCTTACATTGTGAAGATAATAAATATATATCTATAGAATAAATGAAAAGAACTACCCAATGCTATGCAAGCAGGTAGTTGTAGCTTAGCATAAAGTATCTAGTGACTATACCACCCAAGGATTCACGAATGCTACTGTTTAGTTTGGATAAGAGTGAAAAATGAGAAGAACATGTTCCAGCTCCATCCATGTAAACACAAAAGAGGTAAAGTCTCCATCTTTCTTTAAGGCTGCATAGTATTCCATGGTATACATGTACCACAATTTACTAATCCATTCCTGACCAGATTTTTTTATTTAAGAATATAATACTTAATAATAGGAATAGCTCCTAATTGTTAAATATTATTCTTCTGAAATACCATAATATTTTTAATGACTGTATAGTAGTTATTTGTATGATTCTCCTATAGATTTTAGTAGGTCTCCTACCATTAGGCCTTTAATTGATAACACATTCTCATAATCATCAATTATACATACTAGAATATAATATATATAATATCCCTGGAGATATATTTATAGGAATAGATGTTGATATAGGGAGATATGATTAGGTAAAATGCATATTATCAACTATGTATAGCATATTATATTTATTGAAGACAGTTATATAATTGTATATGCAAATATGAAAGAATATACATAAAATTTTCATAAAAGTTATATCTGTCGAGTGGAATTAAGGGAGATTTTATTTTTACTGTCATATTTTTTTAAATTACAATTGCATGGACCATGTGTATATTTTTTAAAAAGGAAATAAAATGAAAAAACACAAAATCTATACATGCAATATTATTATAGGTTTTGTGTCCCCCCAAAATTGCACAGAAAGATTACTATAGGGAATTCTGCAAAATGTTGACAGTGATTATCCCTAACTGGAGAGATCATAGGTACTTTTTATTCTGTATGTTGTACCCATGATTTCTCTGTTCCTCTGTGTACCAATTTGTCATGCATGATAAGAACAATATAAGATAAAAATCACTGGCAAATAGGCTGAGTTACATTCCAAAGCCAAGCATCAGAAAATATTTAGTGTTCAAATTTACTGACTCTTGGGTTGTCCTAAGCCGCAGCTGACCAGGAGTGAAGTACATGTCTGTGTAAACATGGCCTGCTTCAGTTTTTCACGCTCTCAAGCAGCTCCCTGCAGAGGGCATCTCTTGGCCCTAGCACAAGTCAGGGTAAGTGCACAATTCACAGTGCGCTGATCACACACTTAACATCCTTGCTGGTCACACCTACTGGCATGTGACTCCGAGATGTGACAACACAGGGACTTCTCTCTTAAAGCAGCCACCTCACTGCTGAAGGTGGTGCCTTAAGATCTCTGAGAATAAGATCACCATGTGCTGGATTAAGACCTCTGAGATAAGGCAATTGTTTCTGTCAACTTTGAGGGGAGCCGTACTGTAATCCACATCTCCTGCTTACGAGATCTACCCTTCCAAAGGGAGGTGGTAGAGGGGAGCCAGGTGAGGGGAAATGGAGGAATGAGATGAAAGGGAAAAAGAGAGGAAAAAACCCTAATACAGGCAGATGGGGGGCTTTCTCTGCTGACAGTATCACAGAGAAGAAATAGGATATGCTGACATCATCGTGGGATAAAGCTAAAGCTGTCAGAGCAACATGTTATTATGGCAGAATAGCTGCCCAATCTGCTAATTCTAATAAAAGCTGCCATTTGTGGACCATTATTAGAAGCCCAACACTGTGTTAAACACTGTACATACTGTGATTCATTTAATCCTCGTAAGAGCCATGAAGAAGACACTGTTTTTCACAATTTACAAGTAAAGAAACTGAGGAACAAAAACCTATTTTTATTTGTAAGGTTGAAGTATGTGTGATATCCTGAGACATTATTTATTGTTTATCTAAAATTGAAATTTAACCGAGTGTTCTGTATTTTTTCTGCTAAATCTGGCAATCCCATTTGTTTGTCACCCAGGAACACTAGTTACGCCTGCTGCCTGGGAATCCCAGCCCTTGCCCACATAGCTGGCTGGAATTGGAGTGCGGATTGGGCCCAAGGGGTCTGGTTCTTAAGCCTACCTTGTGCAGGACAGAGAAAGACACAGGGAAGGCAATCAAATCCCTGCCTTCCAAAAGAGAAGTGAAGTGTAAATAATCAGGGCAGGATCTGAGAAGGCAGGCTTATAAGGCACGCTAGCCACAGACATAGTTTGTTTGGCCCAAACACATTTCCATAAAAAATATAATTGAAAACCTGCAGATGGGGTGTTCTCTCTGCAGCTCCTCAGAACTCAGAAGCCCCATTCTTTTGTTCCCTTGGCCTGCCTGACACCTATAGGCGTGGACCGTCTCGCCTCTCTTAACTCTATGGAAAATGACAGGTGTCATCAAGTGGTATAAAGTGCTGGGACAGCACAAAGGTGAGAAAGGTAGTTTCTAGCTGGAGACCACAGAGAGACAAAGAGAAATCATTTGGATTCATCATCTCACCACTTTTTATTTCATTGAATATTGCTAGAAATAAAATACACCCTATGTAGATAAGATTTGTTTATTCATCCAACTCTTATTTAGCGAACATCCATTGCATCCCAGGCACTGCTCTAGATGCTGGAGTTATAGTGATGAACCAGATGGTATTCCCGCTTCAACAAGTTTACATGCCAGTGAGATACAGATAATAAACAAATGACCAGCTGATTGTTGGGTAGTGAAAAGTACTATGAAGAAAAATAAAGCAAGAGAAAGGGGATAGAGAATGGTGGTTAAGAGAGCACTTTTTATGTAGGTTTTTTGTAAGCCTCTGTGAGGGTGAGCAAAGTAAAAAAAGGGAAAGGCTTTCCTAGCAGAGGGCACAGCAAGTGCAAAGGCCCTGAGGGAGGAGGGGCTGACTGTGCAGCAGGGGCAGTAAGGAAGCCGTGTGGCTGGAGCACTGTGCGTAAGGAGGAGCGGTGGACAGTGAGACCAGAAAGGTTGAGAGCAGAGAGAGGGCCGGCCAGGAGAGCCTTTCTGGACATGACAAGGACAGCATTGTAGTGAGCTGGAATGCCATAACAGATAATAGAACTACCTCTAGAGTTGTCTTAGTAATTAAATCAAAATCCCAAGTAGAGTACTAACATAGTAAGCTCTATGTATGTGACTACTATTATTATACAATGTTCCGTAAATACTTTTTACTGAATGATCTAAATTAATGTGTAAGGTGTATATTTAAGAGCCCATTGTCAGGGAAAACCTTTTGTCTCAGCACAATGTATGTTTTTGTTTTGAAACATGAGCTCTGCCTTCAAATGACATGGGATTTACATACGACTGCCCTTTATGTGAGTTAATTTCTCTAGCAGTTATTTCCATCATTATTTCCACCTCTCCCGCACCGTCGCTAGAAACGCTCCTTTGCAAGCTTGCTCTCGCTGGAACTCTGACTTCCTCTTGTTGCCCTCCCCAGATAAAACTGTGAAGCTATGGAAAGTCAGCGAGCGAGATAAGAGGCCAGAAGGCTACAATCTAAAAGATGAAGAAGGCCGGCTCCGGGATCCTGCCACCATCACAACCCTGCGGGTGAGCGCAAAGGGCTGCTCTGGCCACCTGGCTCACGGGAGGGTCTCCTAAGGTGGCCACGTGCTGGCCACTGCTGCAGGGCACAACTGTGATGTGCACGTGAGGAAGTGTGGGCCGAGACTCCAGCTACCCCAGTCTCTGGTGGCAGGTGAAGAAGCAAGAAAGGTGCCAGGTTCCAATGACTACACATCCATGGTTTTCCTTTTGTCCCTAAGGATGTGCCCATGTGGCCCTCGCCAGACATTGGTATATTCTTAGCCTCAGTCCACATTATCTAAAATGTCTTAAAATACCCAGATGGAAAGTTGTAGTTTTGTGGTTCAGAACATAAGCTTTCGAATGTAACAAACCTGGGTTCAAATTCTGCCACTGACCTGAATCTCTCATAGTCACTTGACCTTTTTGAGCTTTCGTCAACACAAGTTATTTTTAGTTTCTCCATCTGTAGAATGGTGAACATAATAGCTGCTGCTCATGGACTTATGCAAATAAAATGCAAGCAGGCTGGAACCCCGTCCTCTGTGGCAGGGCGTCAAGACTGATCTCTGCTCTTAATCTGAGTAGCTTCCTTCCTGCTCTCCCAAAATGCCTGGTCTGAAAGGGAAAGAGGATTGGTAAGACTAATATATGAACTATTAGGCCACTAAATACAGTAAGATAAATGCATTGAGAGAGTGTCAGGCAGTTGCACTTTCATCAGAAGAGGGAGAAATTACATTTGGCTCTGGGCAGCCAGGAAAGGCCTCATAGGGAAGTAGTGTTAAACTGGATTGTTGCCAGCAGACTTAAAAGAGAAGACTCTCTAGACTTGGGGTAGCGTGGTTTAGGCTGCATGATGAGTTTGGTTTTGAACATGTTCAATGCAAGTGGTAAAACAGACACACGTTGGGACTAGCCCTTGCCCCAAGGGACTTTTCAACGTGTGTAAGATAGGGGATTTCAGTTGCCAGCTGTACTGCAGACAACCAAAAACTGAGGTGACACTTAATGTGTGGACTTCAACAACTCTCGTTTCTTCCAAAGTACAGCAGAGAAAAAAAAAAAAAAACATTGGCCACCCCGGCATCACAATGTCCTTTACCTAATACTGTAGGCAATTGTGACATGGTAATATCTATGTATGTAAACACAGAAAAAGATATGGAAAACTCTTATGGGACCGCCATCATCTATGTGGCCCATCCCTACGCAGTGTGTTACTGTATCTGGCTGAACGCCTTGTGCCTGCACTGTCTCATCTGAATGACAGGGATGACAGTGGTCTCCACTTCAGGAGGCTGTTGGGAGGATTCTATACGATGTGGTATGTAAGAGAGAGATTCTCCTGCGTGGTGCCTGGTGCACAGGAAGCAGTCAGTAACGTCAGTTCCCTGCTGTTGTTTTAGTGTTGTACTATCATCATAATCATCACGGCTGTTATTACCCCCGACGGAGAGTGTGCTTGGATACATGAGAAAATTCCTATTATCTTACTTTTTTATACTGTTGTATGAATTCCTCAAAGCACTCGCCATGTGCTTGCCCCATAGGTATACAACAGGAATAAGACTATCTTTCACGCCTGGGATGTTGAAATCCTGGGGGGGAAACCAATGGATTAAGTGCCTCTGAAGAGTTCCTAGTGAGAACTTCCACTTGGACTTTACCTTGCCCTTGTTTGCTCTGTGGATGGAGTTTCTTCAGATGCCAGCCGTAGCCCGCACTGTAGAGCTCTGTTGTTCATGGCATCCTAGGGAGGTTCATATATCTGTGCTTAGCCCCATGGAGAATTCCATCCCTCTGATAAAGAGGAGAGAAGAACTATTTAGGTTTCCATGACAGCAGAGATCCTCCCCGTGGCCAGACAGTGACATCAGTGAGGTGAACCTCGTACAACACAGGAGGTGGTCCTGAGGTGTGGCTGAGGGTTGGAAAATCTCAACTGTGGTTCTTGCTTCCTTATTAACCATCTCGGTGACTTTGGCTGATTAATCACATTTAGTTTCTAAACTACCAAACCGAGGCCCAGGAAATGCAGAATCTGGAGACCCATCTCCCCTGTGGGGTAGTTGAGAGGAATCTGCACTTATACCTGCCCCTAGTGCTGGAGACACAGGAGTCTGGTCCCTGGATGGACTCTGTCATCCCTAAAGTCCTTGGAACTGTCATTTTTAGGAGCCTCTGTTATTTTTCAATTACTGAATGGTGATAGTAACAATTTGGGAGATATACTTGCCATATAATTATAAATCTCATCTTGATCTCAGCCCTCCCCCCCTTCTTAAGCTTTCAAATATCCAGTGTTTTAGAGTTAACATCCACACCTCAGCACGTTTTGATGCAAACACTTTCTGAGCCCAGTAGCCCAGTAGTTGGGGGGGATGGCCGAAGACCACAAAACCCTAAAGACTGTAGATTCAAAACAATGACTCCAAATAGAGAACTAGCTGACGTGGTATTAATCAGACTGTAATTTACCAACATGCTCTGCTCTTGAAATTTGCATTGCCAGCAATTGTCTTTTTTCCCTTCCTCATACTGTGATTACCTCTTACTCACTTTCATAGCTCCCAGTTCTATGTGGGTCTTGAGAGTGAGGATGTTTAATAACACCCGACAGCTAATTAATCCTCGCGGTGTAATGAATCTGTTCTCTTTCAGTGCTGAGAAGTTCAGCTTTTCAAATCAAGAATGTGGCTTTTTTTTTTCATAGAGGCTAGCCTTTCCAGTCCAATCACTTGTTATCCAATGAGCCTATGGGAAGCACGTCTATGAAAACCATATCCCCCACTGAATATCACAAAGCAATAAACATGATGATAATTTAAAAATACCACCTTATCATTAAAATTTTAAAATATTTATGTCACAAAGTGTTTCATCTAATCCCTTGATTCACCTTAAGGACAGCCAATGGGAAGGTCTGGATAGGTATCTGTATGGAGTGAAAATGCTAGTATCCAGGATTCGTTGATCATTTGCCTTATCCCATGCACCATGCTGTACTATCTGTATTAGCGACCTCTAGAGGTATGGTTCACTATTAAAATGCCCAGCAGGTGAAGTAACAGGCCCAAGATGATGTAGGGCTTAGAATCAAACCTTGATCTACTTTGCTGTGGGACCTGAGACCTTACACCTGGTGAAGACTCAGAGAGGCAAAGTGATTTGCCCAGTGTCCTTCAACTGGTTAGTCCAGGGCTGGGACTGAAAACCAAGAGCAATGGCTCTTAAATTTAAACACATACATGTGGGCATCTGAAATGGTTGTCTTCCTAATTAGTGCCACAGTTATGGGGTCATAACCCCATAAGGTCAGGGGATCTCTCTCTCTTGCACTAACAGCCTCAATCTTAAATTCTCACACACACACACACACACACACACACACACACACACTGAGTTTCCAGATCCCTGACCTCAGCATCAAGAAACAAACACTGTAGGGTCTTATGCAGTGCCACTTAGCAAGATCCACCCCACTCTTCTTTCTCAGCCTCCCAATGCTCCAGAGTACAGACCCTTCTGCACAACCAGAACTCATTGTTCAAGTGACTTAATCAGCCTGGGATGGAGCTGGGTGGTGGGAAATCACACTTGGCTATTTCTGCCTGCAGGATGAGCCTGAAGGTATTATTATCCTCATTATGATCACCTGCCAGTGCCCTGGGGATGTAAGCCAGGTTAAAATTTGTTTTTTTACCTGTTACAAATATAAAGCCTAAGCTGTGAGCTTCCAACCTATGACTTGTCACAATCTCCCCCCAAAATGAATGAGATTTAGTGAGTTCAGGTTTTGTAATGGATTTTTTTCAAGTATGCTTTACAACTAGTAGAAATAATAATAATAACCAGTTTGTTGAGTGTGCTAGGGGCTAGATTTTATAACTGTGTGACCTTGTATGAGACACCTGGCCCTCAGAGACTCAGCAGCGCTTTTTTTTTTTACATCATTTAGTCTTCATGATAGCTAGTAGGTTATATTCCAGTTATATTAGGTTCTATTATTCTCTCCAGATCATCCGAAGCCACAGCGTCACTTCATGTCAGTTTCTGCTCAAATGTCACCCATCCGAGAGGCTTTCCTAGAATATCCTGTGGAAAATAGCACACTTACACCTTCCCATTCACCCCGTGCCCTTGCCCTTCCCTTTTGTTCTTCGGGCTTGTCATTGCCTGAATGTATCATTTGTTCATTGTCTGCCTCCCTTTCACCTCCAGTAAAGTATAAGCTCGGTATAAGCAGAGATTCTGTTTTGTTCTCTCTAGGAGCTCCCGCCAACAATGCATGGCACGAGGTAGGCACTCAGCAAATATTTATCAGGGGAATGAATCCCACAGAAACGGGAAGAGTTTAGAGGAGGCAAGAGGTTTTCCCAAAATCTCATCTGACTCCAAATCTGATGTTAGGCTGTTCCTATTTTCTACAACTTGTCCTTTCTAAGAAAATATTAATTCCTGACCACAGAGTAGGCATGTGGCATTACTGTTTTGTGCCTCTCGGAATTCTTTTTCTTTCTTTTTGTTTTTTGTTTGTTTGTTTGAGACTGAGTCTTGGCTCAGCACATGTAGCACAGTCATTACACCACCGGCCACATGCCCCGAGGCTGGGGCCTGAGCCTGCTAAACAAAAATGACAACTGCAACAAAAAAATATTCAGGCATTGTGGCCAGCGCCTGTAGTCTCAGCTACTCAGGAGGCTGAGGCAAGAGAATTGCTTAAGCCCAAGAGTTGGAGATTGCTGTGAGCTATGATGCTACAGCACTCTACAGAGAGTGACGTAATAAGACTCTGTCTCAAAAAAAAAAAAAAAGACAAGAGTCTCAAGCTGTCACCCTGGGTAAAGTGGTACAGTGGTGTCACAGCTCACAGCAACCTCAAACTCTTGGGCTTAAGTGATTCTTTTGCCTCAGCCTTCCAAGTAGGTGGGACTACAGGTGCTTACCACAACGTCTGGCTATTTTTTTGTTGCAGTTGTCATTGTTGTTTTAGCTGGCCTGGGCCAGGTTTGAACCTGTCAGCCTCAGTGTATGTGGCCCCTACCCACAGGCACGACCTGCTCTCAGAATTCTTTCTTAACATAAAAGCTTGATTTTTGGCAGGGTGGAGGGTGAGGGGTAAATACTGCAAAGGCTTTGCTGCCACAGGTGGGTGCACTAAGGATGCACTGTTTCCTAGAGGAAAGATCAAATGACATTATGATTTTACACGTGCATCTTCTGCTGGTGACTGTTTCTGTCTTCCTCACAGACACAAACATTATCGTGACTCTCCAGAACTAACCTCTTTCCCTTTAAAATGACCCTGTGGCTTATAAGTCTCATTGGTGGCAATTTGGATAACCCTCCCATACATACTCTAGAAAATCTAGAAATTGGCATCAACATTTACCAGCTCTGACTCCCAAAGGGGGAATTTATGAGGATTGCTGTTAACAGGTCACAAGATTAGGCAAGTTGAATAAAAAAACTATCTAGTTTTCCCAGTGAGAGACCGTTTGAGTGAAACAATCATTTTAACTACCTGATCTGTTTTCTAGAGAGCTGATTAAACAGATCACTGGTTAAAGTTTACTAATAATAGCGACTACATTTATTCAGCCCTTCTTACTAACAGGCTTGGCACTGAGCAGTTCATTGTGCATTTTATAACTCTTTATCATAATCCTGTTACTTGGGCATCCCACCCATTTTAGAGATGTGTAAATAGAGGCTCAGAAAGGTAAGCACTGGCTAAAGGCCTCAAACCCCAAAATAGAGCCCAGGTCTGTCTAATCCCAGGGCTTTGTTTCTTACCATCATGCAAGATATAGGGGTGTCCAACTGGTGCCCCATAGGCTATGTGCAGATTATTTGAGGACTGTTTTTCTTATCTGTGGTATTGGATATTACAAAAAGTATGCACGGACCTTTTCTTTTATTAGTGTTTGTGTATTTAATGTGTGGCCCAAGACAACTCTTATTCTTCCAATGTACAACAAAAAAACAAAAAGGTTAGATGCCCTGGTGGCGTGGCCCTTGATTTAGGCAACAGTGAGGATGGTAGCATGTAACACATAGGGCTTCTTGGTTCATTTATCACCCGTATTGAGGCACCCTCCCAGGTGCCAGGCACTATACTAAGCACATACTACAAAACAGGTCTTATAAAAACGAATGAAACAGGCTGGGCACAGACTCACCCCTGTAATCCCAATACTTGGGAGGCCGAGGCAGGTGGATTGCCCGTGCTCAAGGATTTGATGAGACCAGCGTGAGCCAGAGCGAGACCTTATCTCAAAAAACAGCTGGGCCTTGCGGCAGACGCCTGTAGTCCCAGCTATTCAGGATGCTGAGGCAAGCAAATCACTTGAACTCAAGAGTTTGAGGTTGCTGTGAGCTGTAACACCACAGCACTCTACCAAGGGCAACAAAGTAAGACTCTGTCTCAAAAAAAAGACACTGTGTCCTCCAGGAGCAAGGAGGAGACGAGTTGCAAGTGGCGATAATGTGAAATTAATTTAAGCAGTGGTTCTCAAATGAAACCTGGTTCAGATCACAGTTGCCAGCCTCATCACTAGGAATTCTGGTTTAGAAGGTCTGAGTTGAAGGCCAAGAAATGGCATCTTTCATAAGACCCCTCCCAGAAAATGCCACATGATTCTGCTGCAGGTGGTCCCTGGACCACACTTTGAGAAATACAGGATGAGACTAAGAGTCTGAGAAGAGGATAAAAGATTGCCCTGCAGCTCAGAAGAAGCAGAACAGGGAGGAGATGGAGGGTCAGTGAGGAGTTTTCAAGATGCATCTGGTGGAATAGACAGGCTTTCATGCTGGGTGTCTTAGGAGGTAAGAAAAACACACATCGCCATTTTTTTTTCTTTCTGGTGTGGCCGTGGTTACCCTGTTTATTTTTTTATGGTATTTATTTATGTATTTTTTGAGACAGACTCTCACTATGTTGCCCTCAATAGAGTGCTGTGGTGTCATAGCTCACAGCAACTTCAAATTCTTGGACTTAAGCAATTCTCTTGCCTCAGCCTCCCTAGTAGCTGGAACTACAGGTGCCCACCACAACACCCGGCTATCTGTTGCAGTTGTCATTGTTGCTTAGCTGGCCCGGGCTGGGTTCGAACCCACCAGCCTCAGTGTATGTGGCCGGTGCCATAACCACGGTGCTAGGGGCGCCGAGCCTATTACCCTGTGTATAAGAGAGGAATGACCAAAGCTCTGAGAAACCAGGTAGTTCATCCAGGGCCACACAGCTGGAAAGGGGAATAAGGCATCCCTTAAGGGATAAGGAATAAGGAAACCTGAGAATAAGGTATGTTCTGTCTGTCCACAGACCTCAGGCTTTCTTGCTGCCTCTGTGTACCACACAGTGACCATCAGGGAGGACGGGTAACCCCGGGCCAGGTTCATGGCAGATTAGTGGTTAAGTCAGTATCAGCCTTCAGTGCCCTGGGTTTTAATTTTGGGTTTATGCTTTGATAACTGATCGCTCTTAGGACACAGACACAGCCTTCCTCTAACCATTTTTTTTTTTTAATTTTTTTAGACTTCATTGTGTGATTTATTGCTGTTCTGGGGCTTCAGATGCAATCCTCTCATGGTTTTATCTTCCCTTTCTTTATATTTGTTGCAAATAACAATGGAGTGTTTAGCTACTGCCGTGAAAAATCAATCAAGCCTCTTCCATATTCACAGGCTGGCGATGGCAATGACAGCCTCTGGATTAGATTAACTTTGTGAATGTGTCACTCCGGTGTGGGTAATTTCTCAGCCTCCGCTCCGTCTTCCCCCTCCTGCGACGCCGGGTGGATATTGAGATCTCTCCTTGATTGACTGCCCCCAAAGTGAATGCTGGCATGTGATGTGTGTAACTCAGCGGGATGCACATACTCTCTGTTTATGAAAATAAATAATAATTTCTGGTATCATTATTGATTGCCATCATTATCCGATTGTATCTGTCCGTGTCATGGGGTTTTAGTTATGAGATCAGAAAATGCTTCACAAAAATTCAGGCACTCCCCTCACCAACAAGCCTCTATGTTTTGGCATGTTTCACCTTTTTTAGGGGGGAGGTGGTGAAGATTGTGGGTGTTCTGCTTTTTGGCTGATTTCTTTGGCTGATGTTCAGAGATGTGACGGTGCTTGAAGACAACGTTAGCCAGAGGAACTAGTTCAATTGGAACTAAAATTACAACTAACATTTATTGAGCATTTGCTGTATTTTAAGAACATGTTGCATACATTGGCTAATTTAATCTTCAAGATAAACCTATAATGTGGCTTTGATCTTATTTTAAAGGCCTGGTACCTGAAGCCAGAAAGATTAAGAAATTGGCCTGAGGTCCCACAGCTAGTAATTGGTAGTGCTTGTACTTGAGTTCATGTCTCTGATTCTAAAACCCATGCTGCTATCCTGCCCCTTGTATTAAAATAGAAAATCCAGTATCTATATCTGAATATCCAACATGAGCCAAAATGTACATGAGTAAGCGGGAAAATAGAGAGCAAACTGTCAAGGAAACTGGTACCTTGGGCATAGGTGGGCTTTCTGTTTTGTTTTGGGGTGAAGGTGGGGCAGGAAGGGGTACATGCAACTAGGTCATGGCTTGCCAAACCTGGAGGATCATGAGACTCTGGGAACATCTAAATCATCCCCCAACCAACTGACTCAGAATCTCCAGGAGATGGGCCAAGGCATCCACCCGTATTTCTCAGCTATAGGCCTGGCAATTCTGAAGATCAGCTGGGTTTGAGATTCCATAGCATAATGGTATCTAAATTCCATTCAAAAGTGGAGGTTCTTTGATTTAATTTTTTAAATTCCTTCCTTTTTTCTCTTCTCTCCTCCTACCTCAAAGTTCTATAGAATATTAATCTGAAGCCAACATAATTATCAAAGCACAGTTGTCTTTACACTAAGTAAGTGATTTGATTTCGAGTGAGTGTCCGTGATGACTCTGGCTGTGATTAACTGTGAGCTGTTAGTGTCTGTTATAACTCAATTTTTTCCCTCTTACTTGTGGTCAGGTCACAGGGGCAGACCACTGGTGGCCAGTATGCTATACAGTACCTTATTGCAGGCATTTATTAAATACATATTGTGTGCCCAGCCTTCTGCTGGCAGGTTATAAGCACCAGCTCATTGTACCCTGGTGGCAGCCCTGTGGAGTGGGTATGGTTGTTGTCCCCATTTTGCAGAAGGACATGGGATTCAGACAGCTGTAGTGACTTGCCCAAGTCTACAGCCAACTGGCAGAATCATATTCTTAACTAGGTTCTGTCTGACTCCAAAGTCTATGCTTTTAACACTATGCTATAGAGCAGTGGTTCTCAACCTTTCTAATGCTGCGACCCTTTAATACAGCTCCTCATGTTGTGGTGACCCCCAACAATAAAATTATTTTTGTTGCTACTTCATAAATGTAATTTCACTGTTATGAATCATAATGTAAATATCTGATATGCAGGATTGTCTTAGACGATGCCCAAAGGAATAGCAACCCACAGGTTGAGAACCGCTGTTATAGAGTCTTGAAGAACAGAGCAGAGGCTGGGCATGGTGGCTCACGCCTGTAATCCTAGGACTCTGGGAGGCCGAGGTGGGTGGATTGCCCTGAGCTCACAGGTCGGAGACCACCCTGAGCGAGTGTGAGACCTTGTCTCTAAAAATAGATGGGTGTTGCGGCAGGCACCTGTAGTCCCAGCTACTTGGGAGGCTGAGGCAAGAGAATTGCTTGAGTCCAAGAGTTGTAAGTTGCTGTGAGCTATGATGCCCTGGCACTCTACCAGGGGAGGTAAACTGAAACTCTGTCTCAAAAAAAAAAAGAAAGGAATAGATCTCTGACTAGATCTCAACCTTCATCTGTAAAATGGAAATAACTGTACATTCTTTCAGAGGTCAAGCTGGTAAATAACTGTTGAAGTGTCTGTCTATCGCAGTGATTTTCAACCCGTGTGCCGCCACACACTGGTGTGCTATGAGAGGTGGTGTGCATGAAAATTTTTAAAGATCACTAATTAAATTTTTCTTTTTAACTCTTTTTTTTTTAATCAACATAATTTAAGTGTGCTGCGTTTTTGACTATAGGTTCAAGTGTGCTTTAAAAGTCTGAAAAACAGTACAGTAAGGCCCGACCATCAATAGATGGTCAGGGTGTGTGGTATAAGCTTTCTCCTCTCCTTTCCCACCTTTCTTTCACCTGGCAACCACAAGTTTCAGAGAAACCTGATGAATATATTGGGAAGTTCAAAGTAGTGTTACTCTAGGGACCAGTAATCCACTATACTTTATTTGGAGTGTGTCCTTGTGTTGCTTTCCTAAGCTGCCTTGGATTTCAGAGTGTATTCACTGGCCATAAAATGTTTTCTGTTATCCTCAAAGGTATCTTTGTCATGCTGCATTTACCACGTAGTAATTAGATCCAACATAAATGCAAATATAAGCAGAATCCTATACCTGGTTTAGTATCAGGTTCTCTTTGTCTCTCACTCCCAACCCCCTGGGAACGCTTTGGTGGACATCACAGCTTCTTGAATGTGAAAGGAACTAACACAGGGCGCTCCCCATATGTATACTTAATGCCAGAGGGAAGCGAGAAGCCACTAGAAGCAGGAAAAGAAACAGAAGAAAGTCTGGGTACTTCATGGTGTCTGGTCCCATTTGTCTTCAGATTCCCTGGCCATGAGGCTGGGAAGTATTCCAGACCCATCCTCTTCCTAACCTTGGTCATTAAATGTTCTGAACCAGGACATGGGAAAGGTGACCAGGACAGGGCAGGCTGCTGCCCTTTCACAAGCTTTGTAAGCAATTATCTTACCACAACTTAAACCTAATTCACACTGACCCAGATAGATTTTTCTCAAAAGAGAAACTATAGGTGTGATTCTGCCATCTTTTCATTTAAAGGGCTCTTTGTATACTTTTATGGAAGTGAAAAATCAAGGTACACGTAGATGATTAAAGGGGGAATCATATCTTGATTTTCTGAAACTTTCAGATGAAATTATCTGAATTGTGATTGTAATGAAAAAGACATTGTTCCCACACCAGGTCCCAGCTCTGAAGTGTGCGTTCACTGTTGCTGAGTGAAGAGTGTTCGTCTCTAGGCCTGAAACTGTGCACGCATGTGTGTGTATGTGCAGGTGTGTACACAGCACACAGCACCCAAGTAGTGCATTGCTCGAGAATCCTGATGTTAACAAAGCTTGCAACTAGCTGACTTTTGTTTTTCTACAACACTTTCTTAATAGAAGATCAAAAATATGTACCTAGATTCTTATTTGCTACTAGGCTATGCAAAGAACTAATTTGAAATCAATAGAGGACTTCCAGGGCCTCTGCTCATTATACACAGAATTTTTGTAGAAAATAATTAACACAAATGGATTTGGAATCAAGTTCAATAGAGGACATGATCACTTTGATCCTAGTACGTTGCAAACCAAACTTCAACTGATGCATTGATGTAGGCATTTTAAACACTAGTCCTTACCAGAGAAAAAGATTTTAAATACTTCCCAAGGGGGCTACTTTGTTTTCTTTGATGCATAAAAACAAGAAACTGGTTAAAGGAAACCTTTTATATAAGGCTGGTCTTATGTTAAAGCAGACTGTTTTCAACAGGAAAAAGATTTTATTCTCTGGTTTCCTTAGAATGGTTGAGCCGCAAGAAAAGGAATTTTCTACCTGAAAGGTGTTAGATTTGTGTTTGTTTGGGTGGAAGAAGCTGGGTCACACTCTTGTAATCTGTTGCTGTGATCAGATGGGCTTGTTTTCTTTACCAGAAAAATGATAAAAGCAGTGGTACTCTTATACACACACACACACACACAAATGTCTCTTGCTCGAGTGATATGGGAAGCCATAACTTAAACACATCAATACGAGTTTCTTCACTTCGGGTTTTCTGGGAATCTTTAATATAGTAACATGCAGCATCAAACTCCAAGACAGAGAGAGGGCAAGGCAGTATTGTCCACCTAACTTATCTGACCAGGAAGAACCCTTTTCTCCATCCAGGGGATTATTGTCCTTTAGAACAATTTACTCAAAATGTGGTCTTTGGCCCAGGCTGGTCCACAAGATAAGGGGTTTGCTTTAGAATATGCATCGTGTGTCATTAAGCCACTGTCCAGTCCAGCTGATATTTTTCTTTTCCGTAGCAAGACTTTTCAAGGGATGAAGCCAGGCACTGATTCTGGCTTGAGCTGCTTTATCTTGTCATGGGCCAGCAACAAACAGTTCATCAATCTGTTTCTTAGAGTATCACAGCGGGAGCCTTCGCTTTGGGAAATGCTGGCAGGAAGAATTGGGTCAGTGAACAGGAGTCACACGCCTCCCCCATGTCCCCACCCCCGTGGCATGTTTACTCTGCTCTTACTGCCAAGTGGCCAGTCACAGAGTCACCTGATGGTGAAAACCCTTCCTAGAACCTCCCTCTTGACGTTCAAGTGCATTAACATCAACTGAGCACTTGCTAGTGCCTGAGGCTGTGCCAGCCCCTTTGCATCCTTTCCGTGTAGTTGCTAACTTCATCAGCTGAGAGCAAGGCACAGATGAGGAAACTGAGCTCACATAGAGGAAGTAATTTGTGCAAGGTTAGAGTCACTCTGCTAAGAAGGGGTAGAGCCACAGTCACCACTAACTGAACAGCAGACCCCGCTCTCTAGAGCACCATGTCATCCGGCCTCCCAGTGCCAATCCTTTTCAACCAGCCCAGCCCTGGAGCCAAGAAATGACCCTATTAGCCAATCTAAAAGCCATCCTTATTCGCAGACTTTCCCTTTTGTCTAACATCTGTCTAATCTGTCATCTGTAAAGGGAAGATCCACAGCTACAGTCATGACAGATGTGTGTGGTCCCTGCTCTCAGGGGTCTCACAGTGCAGTGAGCTGAGGAGTTTTGATTTGAAAATGGGAATAACGTCAACTTCGTGTACCCCTGCCTGACATTACCATGGATCTTGTTGTGTATTTAGAAACCGCCAGAGTTCCTTCTCAACATTCTTTGGTCTGTGATCCTACATCCCTCATTATTTTCAGAGCTTGAGAGTTGAGCAATATTCAGTTAAGTAAGGGCATTGTCTATTTCCTATCAAAACATCCAGACACAGGCGGAAACTTCATCCAGTTATCTTGCTAGTCCAATGCCAAATATGTAGCTGTTTAGAAACTTCGGAAAGCTTGATATACATTTTTTAATCCTTTGCTCTCCAAATTCATCTGAGGAGAAAAAATGGCAATTTTATGTTTCCCTCATGAGAACAGGCATGGTGGCTCACATCTGCAATGCTAGCACTCTGAGAAACTGAGGCTGGTGGATTGCACAAGCTCAGGAGTTTGTGGTGGGCGCCTGTAGGCCCAGCTACCTGGGAGGCTGAGGCAAGAGGATCGCTGGAGCCCAGAGTTTGAGGTTGCTGCAAGCTGTGATGCCACCACGCTCTACCTAGGGTGACAAAGTGACACTCTGTCTCAAAAGAAAGGAAGGAAGGAAGGAAGGGAGGGAGGGAGGGAGGAAGGGAGGGAAAGGAAGGGAGACCAACACAAGCAACAGAGCCAGAGCTAGGGCTTATGAGCTTAGAGGCTGTGACAGAAGTCACAAAACAAAGCCACACTTGGTTGCCTTTATTCCTTCCCTTAGTAAAGTCATCTATGTAGACGGACCCACAGATGACTGTCACACAGTCCCAGTTACATACGCCCTTGCCCTGCTCAATGGCAGCCAGTTGAGAACATAGGCATCACCTATGTTTTGTGCTTATTCGCTTTTTCATTAATCCCACAGGTACCTGTCAGTCCCCATTGTAAGGCAGGCACTTGACAGACCCTGGAGGTGTAGTAGTGAACATGAAAGACACGGCTCCCACCCTCATGGAGCTTGCAGTCTCTTTGGCTGGAAAATGCACAAATCAAATGCTCCCGAGGTGAAGTTGACACTGCTGTGGGGTGTCTGGAGGAGAGGTGCAGGCGCGTGGGAGAGCAGGTGGTGGGGAGAGTTCAATCCGTTCGGGATGAGCACAGAGTCAGTTCCTGAGCAGTTTGGATTTAAGGGGGAGCAGGAGGTAGGTGAAAGCGGAGGCAGGGAGAGTGTTCCCGGCAGAGGAGGTGCCAAGCATAAAGCTCACAGGTGCAAAGGAAGGAAGGCAGCCTGGCTCACGTGAGAGGGGTGTGGTGCAGCGAGCTGCGGGGGGCCAGGCAGGTAGGGCCAGGCCACGTGGGACACGACAGGCCCTGTCGAAGAATACGCTCTTATTCCCAAGAACGATGCAAGCTTTTTCTTCTCTGCACAGGTCACTTTTGTGAAACAACTCTTCTTAGCCCATGTAGCTAAATGTTCTGCACCCAACCCAGGATGTGTCTGTCACCGAGGCGAAAAAGTCAGACAGTTCCATGAATATGAAGAGCTTAAATTTAGGAAGTGAATGGCATCCTGTCACTCTGGCCCTGTTGCCCTCCAGCCCCCAGCTGCCACTTTTTGGATACATGTCAGGGCACGGCCTCCACCAGGCTTCAACAATAACGAGGCGTCCTCCCTCCAAGGTGAATCCTCCCATGAGTGATTGAATTGTTGGGAGGGTCATAGAACCCGACAGCTCCCTATTACACACAGGAAAAGATAAGCTTCCGATGAGTCCTGGGGCTGGAGGAAGCCAAGATAGAGTGCACCTGTCAGAAATGCTTAGGACGTATAAATCATTACCTCAATTTTCTGTGCAAGCGTTGGGCCAGAGAGAGAGGGACAGGAGTGACTGAGGTCGGTTGACAGTGCGGAAACATGTAAGGGAGCTCCCGCTCTCCTCTGAAACAGGATTTGCTCTGCTGTCCATGCAAAGAAAACCCAGCCCCATGCCCACAGGAGCGACAGAGACAAATGCTCGCTGGCTCCACAAGGGGCGGTTGGTTTCCCTGGCATTTACTAACAGCTTTTACTGCTAATGTAACAATAGCAGCCACCAAGCTTTCCCACACTTTAAAGGGCATCGTGCTTGGTCTTGCCACTGCTGTATATTTGATCCTAGAGTTCTCTACTGTGTCATCACCATAGTAATCATTGTTGTTATTGTTGACATTTTCCTTTCGTTCATTCACTGGGCGAAAGTCTCTGAGATAGGACAACTGTGGCTAACCCACTGTCCCGCAGTCCAAGATACCATGGTACTTCTAAGGGCAAAAAGAAAAAAAAACAAACAGCCAAACATAAAATAGAAAAAAGATTGAACAAGATTGATTAGAAAAAAAGATTGATAAGCAAGACAGAAGATGTTCAATAAGGATTTAAAAGCTGAAATTGATTGGCCAGTGCCCAGATTTTCATGCAGTGTATATTGTATAAAATATCAAGTAGCTAGCAGCGTGTGAGAGCCGGAGGATTCTGGTTGGAGATGCCCCAGAGCTGAGTAAAGTACCACCTTGTGCAGCAAACTTCGAGAAACGCTAAGTCTTGTGCTTCCTCTGGGTTGCTCTAGACGGAGCAGACGACGCTGCAGGGAGAATGCTTCATTCTCCAGAGCAGACAGAGGTAAGGTCAGTTCCTAGAGCTTTTGAGAGGGCTTTCGGCAGGTGGCACCACATGAAAAGGGAACCGTGTGCTTGTTCAGCCGGAATTTCCTGCTGCCAACGATGGAGGGGCTTCTCTTCCTTCCCACCTTGGTGTATCTGAAAGGCAAGCGCAGCCTCAAAATTACAACACAGGCCAAGGCCGTGCCAAATTTGCATTGCCATTGGCTGCCAATGCAAATTTCTTAGGACCCTGAAGAAAAAAGGGATATTCTTTATGTGGCCAAACCCTAAATACAAGTCAAGATGAGACAGGTAGAAGCTGAAGGGATGAGTCACATAGATACTTTAAAATAAAACGAATGGATTGCTGATTGTTCAAAATGTGTGAGCAAAATGTTCTTATTGGTAGAAATTTAGGGCTGACTTCATATCCACTTATCCTCTAGTAGGGGAGGACAGCCCACACTTGGAATCATTCTGGGAGAGTCTAGGGCTTTAGCGTAATAGCTGTGGGTTTACATGCCAGCCCCACATTTGTATGGCTTTGGGCCTTTTATTTAAGCTCTTAAAGTATCAGTTTTATCAAAAGTAAAGTGGAGATAATGCTATTAAGTTGTCTACGTCATCTATGACTTGTTATCAGAAAAAATACTAGCGTGGTATCTGGTTTTTAATAACCACTCAATGAGCTTGGGAATGCTCAGAACATTGAGAGAATCAGGGGACTCCAGTTGCTACTTTTGGATGGAAGTATATACTACACACTTTTGTGACCACAGAGAAGAGGCTTCTAACTTGATTGTCTGGCCAGAGTTTATTTGCCTAAAGGACATTGACCCCGATATGCAAAACTCTTCCCTTGCTTGAAGGAAATTCCCACTAAAGATTCTTTTTTTTTTTGAGACAGAGCCTCAAGCTGTCGCCCTGGGTAGAGTGTCGTGGCATTACAGCTCACAGCAACCTCCAATTCCTGGGCTCAAGCGAGTCTCCTGCCTCTGCCTCCCAAGTACCTGGGACTACAGGCGCCCGCCA
>CAUYON010080823.1:0-24946 GCA_963573935.1 Arctocebus calabarensis | reverse complement strand
AATTGATTTACAAACTCTCCCTTGCAGCATTTCTCTCTGTGACTTTGGTTGCAGCCATCATTGTTGTTTGGTGGCCCAGGATGGATTCAAACCCGCCAGCTCAGGTGTACGTGGCTGGCACCTTAGCCCGTTGAGCCACAGGCGCCGAGCCTCTCTCTGTGACTTTGATTAGGAAAGGAAATGAAGAGAAAAGAGGAGGAGGTGGAGAACAGTGTGGAGAAAAGGCATTAACCCCCTATGCAACTGTGTTCAGGTTAGTTTTAGTTTTTCTAAATACTTTAAGTCCATTGTCAGTAGGAACAAATTGTAGGCAGTTCTGTATACATAAACAAACAGACAAATCACTCCAAGTACTAAAAGCAAAACCTGTCTCAAATCACCAAGTCTACAGGATTTCACTATCACTGATTTTAGGTTTCTAATCACAAGGTTTAAACAGAAATAACACTTAAGTATCTCAACAAAAGAATTACCATTAGTGGGGTCCAAGGATTGCTGTGGTTGGGATGGTACTGCTTTACTTATACATTTGATTAAAAATCAAAGAACAGCAAGAATACATTTGTTTGTGGTCATGCCTACTCTTTTGCCCTCAACTCTAGAAAACCAAGCCTTGTTATGAGATGGACGTGGTATATTTTAAGGTGAGTGTGGCAGCATAGGCGAGGATGCAACCATCATCTTCCTCAGAGATGGTAGAAACTATCATGTATAGGCAGGAGTTAGAGGCGACCACATCATGACCCTGGGGTGACAGGCTAAACTAACGGCAAACCCTTGGGGCTACACATCAGAACTTTGGTGGTGGGCGTGCCATGTGTGACTCTCTGGACAAACCACTAAATTTTTTGTGCCCCTTCCAATTTCTCATTTTCATGTTGTAAATATGGCCATGTTTCACCCACCCACTGCTGTGATAATTTCAAGGAAAAAGACAGTAGGCATTTAACAATGACACTTGATTCTTCTTGGCAGAAAGGTGACTGGTCGTGGTTATGACTAAGCATCTACCCACATGTCTGGACGTGGTTCAGTTGAGTCAAACACACATTTACTGGGGATCAGACACTAAGTTTGGGATTCCTGCACCCAAGAGCTCAACGTCTGGACAGGAACACGGGAGCAGCCACACAGTGCTATTGACTATGTCGTGTTCCCAGCAGTATCGAAATTGCTGCTCATTTGCCCTGTACTCCAGGAGTTCCTGCAGGGGAGGCAGGAGTGCTCATTCACATGTTCATCCAGCAGGTGTTTCTGAGCAGCTCCTCTGTACCGGGCACTGTGCTGGGGTTCCATGGTGACCAGGACCCCACTGCCCTGCACTGTGATGCTGACAGTCTAGAGTAACATCAGCAAACAACAGGGTCTCTATGCAGTATTGAGGAAAGTTCTGGTTTCCACTTAGATCCCTTCTCTTAGAGAGATGTGAAATTTAGAGCAAGCAGGTAGCTTTCCCCAGCCATGTCATGAAGGCATAGGGTTACGTGGACACCTACAGTCTGGAGGCTTCTAAAAACTGCTAGGGCCTCCTGGGCTTTGGGGACACTCAACTAGCTGTAGAGATTTAACACATCTAGATATGAATGGACTTCACAGTGCTGGGTGTGAAAATCTAATTATGGTGGTCTGATTAAGAAAAGTAGGTAGGTGAGGTTATCAACAGAGTGGGGTTAACGTCTGCTGACACATGGCTGTGCTAGGGGCTGGACCTGTTGCATTATTCCTCTCTTCCTCCCTTTCTTCTACATGGTCACTGAGTGGGCTGGTACATGCCACTGAGGGTATAAGGACTACAGCTCCCATCTCGTGTACCCCTGAGGGTCCTGTCCAGTGGAAGAGCCTGGAGGGTCCACAGGCATCCCTAGGGTGATGGGGTCCCTGTGCCTGCGTAAGGGGGAGGACAAGGTAAGGCAGCAGCATTCAGAGGGACACACATCCGAGTTTTCAGGCACGGGGAGACTCTGTGAAGAGTAATATGTAAGTCTGGGGCCTGCAGGAGTAGCAATTAGCCAGACAAGGGCAAAGGAGATGGGGAGGAAAGCTAATTCCAAGCAGAGAGAACATCCAGGGAGAAAATTGACCGAGTCCAGCAGGGCCACAGAGAGTGTCAGTGCCAGGAGGGGTATAGACTAGAGAGGTCCTGTCAGGTGGTCAGAAGGGACCAGAGGCAGAGCTGGGCAAGCCAAGTAAGAAATACCCCGAGGGCACTCAGAAGCCAAGTAAGCTTCCAGAGAAGCTTCCAGACTTTTCTTTCCAGAGATCTCTCTGGAGGGAGCTCAGAGAAGAGGCTGGGAGGGGGAGCCAGGGCTCGAGGCAAGGAGACCCTGGTGATGACGTCAGCAGGAACCGATGGCACCTGCCCTAGGGATGGAGGCGGCGAGGAAGCTCCGAGGGAGCTGGAATCCGAAGGATTTGGTGAGATATTTGATGTGAGAGTGGGGAATGAAGCGGAAGCGATTAGGAAGACCCCTGAGTTCTCCGGAGACACACGATGCCACCTTCAGCTGAGTAGAAAATAGGGCTGCGAGGCTTCAGAGAACAAGGACCAGGATTTCGGTTTTGGACATTTGATTTTGAAGACTCAGTAGAATATAAGAAAGATTCTATGAATCTGGAGGGTAGGAGAGAAGTTTGGGCTGGAAAGATAAATAAATCTCTCACTTCTGAGAGTAACTGTGAGAAGATCAAATTTAAAATTATCAAAATGTATAAAAAGCAGCAAAGAATTCTCACTGCTCCTGGCAGGAGGAAGGTGATTCCAGTGGGCGACGGATTTTCACACCGATCCCTATTTTCCAAGGAAGAAACTGAGGTTTGGAGAGCACAGATTACCTGGTCAAAGTCAGGCGGGGAGCAGGGGAGCAGGGCCTTCTCATTTGCAGATTTCCAGCCCAGAGCACTGTCTCTGGGAAAACGCACTTTGGATCTGGTCGTGTTGCTCTATGGAAGTTTTATTCTCACCTCCCAGAATTCTGAAGAACATTCCTATGTTTTAAGGGAACTCACTTGGAGAAGTGTCACTGTTCGAGGCCTCCTCTTTGGAGGCTGAGACCAAACACACCGACTTCTTTATGAGAATCTCTTTCCACCTGGACAGAAAGATGCTTGGTCCCTGAAAGCATCTTGAATGTCCCTGCCAGCCAGACCCGCTTGGGTGGCCGACCTGGGCATGGGGCGGACAGCCTGTCTCCCCTCGCCTGCCCTCACCTTAGCCACCTCGGAGGAGCCCTGGCGGTGGCAGAGAGCCATTTCGCTCCAGGCCAGCTGGCTGTGCGTGGACAAGGGGCAGAGACACCCACCGCTGCTATCATACTTGTCTCCCCCAGCGGGGATTTCCACATCTCACCCACCTGACCCACAAATTCCATCCCCACTCTCTGTCCACGTCGCGCCATAGCTGGAGACTTCTCTCATTTCCCATTCGGAGGGAGGCTGGGGGTTCACTGTGGTGACCTCATCCCTCTCGGCGGCCTCCTCCCACCCCCGCCCCCAGGCACTCCTCTGCAGGGCCTCGGGGGCTTTCCCTGCGGAGGGACCGCTTAGCAGCCGACACCGAGGCTCACGCTGTAACCTCTCACACTTTCTCATGTAACAGCTCATCTACCTGCGGAATACATTTGTTTGCGATTACAGGCTGCACACAATAGCGCTGTGAGGGCCCAGGCCATGGCCCGGCGCCATGAGAAAACACATGAGTAATTTTTTATGACCCTAGCGCAACCAGGCAGGATTTCCCTAAAACAGAAAACAAGAAGGGATTTTATTGTCTTGCACTGTTAGACATCCCTTATGGCCGAAGGGTGTATATTGGAAGGAACAGAACACAGGGCTTTCCAGGCTTTCGGGGTTGGGAGGTTTCTGACTCCGGACAGTACACACCCCGCTTGATCTGCTGTGAGGCACACAAAATGCCAAGGAAATTACCGACCAAAGGCATCGAGGGCTGGAACGTTTGGGTAGAACTCACTTTCTTCTGGGCTTAGCGGAGATCCTCTCTGAGAGTCACTCCTGAGAGGAACTGCGAGATGATAAAATAATTAGGAGAGAAGGGTGAATTCGCGGGAACTCTCAGTGCTGCTTTAGAAAACTTCCCGTTAGACCAGGACAAGATCTGGCTCTTCTCTGGGGTTCCCGCTGTCTCTTTCCCTCTCTCTCTGTCTTTCTCTCACATACACACCACCCAGTCATAAGATCTAAAAAGAAGACAATAGCCCTTGGCTGGGTCTACTTCCCTGGCCTTAAGAACAAGCCAATATACTGGGCGGCACCTGTGCTCAGTGGGCAGAGCGCCCGCCCCACATACCGAGGGTGGCCTGGCCAAACTGCAACAAAAAAATCGCCGGGCATTGGGGGGGGGGGCGCCTGTGGTCCCAGCTGCTTGGGAGGCTGAGGCAAGAGAATCGCTTAAGCCCAGGAGCTGGAGGTTGCTGTGAGCTATGGTGCTACGACTCTACCCAGGGCGACAGAGTGAGACTCTGTCTCAAAAAAAAAAAAAAAAAAAGAACAAGCCAACATAATTCCTATAAGGAGTCGTTCCACGTTTAGCAGAGTTGCTGGTGTTCAAGCTTCACTGAGGAGTTTTTGATAAACTAGCATGAGAGAAATCAAGATGTTCTAGCCCTCTCAACGGAAATATCTTGGAGTGTTTTACCGCCTTTTGCCAAGGGCAAATGCACTCTGAATCTGGCCGCTCTGAGAGTGTCCAAGTTGGGTGATAAGTCAGCTAGGCGTGTAAGGAGACAGCAGTCACCACAGAGGCAGGAGCCAGACCCTAGAAAAGGCGTTAAGAGAAAATAATGTTGTTTTTTGAATACAGTGTGCTAGTGGGTGGCATGACGGTGCCAGGTATTTAAACTGCATATAAATGTGTCGGCCGCCCTTTCAAACTACACATCAGTCTTCAAAAATATGCATGTCATTGAGTGACAAAGAGTGAGAACCTGGCTGAGCACTTCTGTTGTAAGAGCCATGGGAAAAGCACGGTGGACAAAGCAGATCATTGAAGGCCAATCATATTTGGGTTTCACGAATGACTGTGCTACAGTAACAGTAACAAATTTGCTAAGGTTCAAGCATATTTAACCTCTCTTGTAAAAAGCTAATTTGTTGGGGAGATCCTCGGCGGGTGGAGGGGGGAGCTGTTCATGGCGTCTCACTCCTAACGGAATGGAAGAGACCTGTTTATACCCCGCACCATCACGCGGAGCCTTCACTGGGGTTGGGTGTTAACATCTGTTGCTCAAGACTCCCAGGGAGCAGAGGATGGGCTCACCCCTGCCACTAAATGATATTGATATGCAACATCAAGTGCATCCTTGAAGTAATGAGGCTGGTTTGTGTGTTTCCTTTCTAATATTTGGATTCCTACACAGGGTGTCCATCAAGTTCAATTTTAAATTTTAAATTGCACACCCTTGTAAATAGCACACCAACTGGTGGCCACCCTGTCTGTCGTCATTTCTACTCGGTTATCCTGAAAGCCATGTTCTGAATGCTATTAAGCAAATATCGAAAGGTATTTTTATTTAACCAACCAAACATTGCAAAGGAGCTCCAGCTCGGCCGGCCCTTCCAAGCTGTCACCGGGAGATCCTGCCAGCAGAGAGAACTGGGGTTATCTCTGGGGCTAACCCCAGCGGTTAGGCATTGGGCCATCAGTGAATTTGCATCCCTTTTTCCTTGGAAAAAGAATCTGACACTTTTTGATTCACTGCACTGGCAAGTGAAGAGGATTGTTAAAAGCCAAGGGCACACCCAGAGACTAGCTAATCAATCCCACCATTAGGGAGAGAGTTTTGAGCGCTTGGTACACCGGGGAGGTTGGTTACATGGTGTGAAGACGTGATTCATGCGTAGAGATGGGAAGCCGTGACACCTTAATCTTCACCTTGTTGTAATTAATAAAATACCCGCAAAGCTTGCCTCTGAGAAGCACCCTCAGGAACTCCTGAGAAGCACATTTTCGTCGTGTTTGGCCTCTCGTAGCTGAGTCTTAGATCATGTCATCTGTGCAGAGCATCCGTCGGCTGGCATGTCTCTCTGAGTTCATTTACAGTTTATGAGAAGTGGAAGAAAGGAACTCTGCTCCCCGCTATTCCCTAAGATCACAGTACTTTGCCCAATTTGCACAAGTTCTTCCAGTGGTTGACTTTGCCTGCTTCTCTTCACCCCAGGTCTGGCTATTCTTAGAACGGGAATTAAATCACTGAAATCCAAGCTTCTCAGCCTTTCCTCCCCCTGGGGAGAGTAGATTTAGAATGTTGGTAAGAAAATCAACTCATCCTTAATAAGCTGGCCTGCAGATCCTTCCTTTGACAACCCCTCCAGTAAAACGTCTTTACTTTTTCTCTCTTGAGGTAGGGAACCCCCTCGGAAGTTCACACAGTGAGTGTGGGTTGTGCATTCGATGCGAAGATCTAATCACCGTCTCCTGAGGCCTGAAGAATGAAAACACTGGATGAGAGCCCACCTCCCCGCTTCGCGCTTGTCAAGACCGGGATCTATTAACCTTTTAAAGAGACACGGATAATAAAAAGCAGACAAAGAGAGCTGTGTGAATTGGCATCTAATCAATAATTTCCTGAGCTTTTTCTTCCCCTTAAGTTACTCAGCCGCATGAGCAAATGGGATTTTACTGTTCCAGGCCCCATTGCCTTCCACAGACCTTGGGTAACGTGCGATACTCTGCACACCCCCGTTTTCTTCTGAGACGTTTTGCTATCATTATTATTGTCATGGGAGAGGTCACACTTCCTTTAACAAAAGTGCACCCCACATCACCCAAGCTTCAAGACTGGCACAGCCTGGGTCTCCCTCCACGGCCCACTGGCTGGCCGGGACCCTGGCAGTGTGAGGACACATTAACAGGACACACTATGACTGCTGGCCCCAAATTAGTTCCTCATTTTATTTGACCTAGAAACTTTGGATGGGGCCTGCATAGCATACTTGGAATGAAATTTTTCTCATTAAACCTTTTGCCCTATAGTTGATTTATTTCTCCTGGGCTAAGATTTGACTCATCCTGAACATCCGTCTTTGGTGTGGCAGGAACTCCACATATGGAGGGTCTCCTCCTCGTGACTGGCCTCATGGAATGTTCTAGTTTGCCTCAGCTTACTTCCCCTGTCTGCCACCTCATCTATGCCCACCGTCCCTCCGGCTCTCTCCAAAGTCACTGCCCACCCTTGACTTCCGCTGTATGTGTCACTAAAGAAGAAGTGCATGTCTGACGCTGCCTGAGCGCGGGCCGAGTGTGGTGTGGGTGTGCCAGTTTCCCAGGCGCATGCCAGGCAGCCCAAGAGTGATGTTGGTTCTGACCCGTCGCCGGCGGACTCCACCCACTGGGCATTTGGAAGCACTGACTAGCCAAGGTCATCTTGGTTAACCCTTTATTCCAAAAGAGCTCACAAAACACAAGGAAAAGTCAACAGGAGGGTAAAGGATAGCTTACTCGGACTTCTGTTTTTCTATTAAAGAAACAAGAAAGCTATTTACTGCGGTTGGTATAAGTGGTTCAGTCTCTGCCACAGAATTCTCCTCTTCAGACAAAAAGTGGGAGATTATTTAAAGTGCCCAGTTACACTTATTAAATTCAGACCTCCTCAAAGTTAGATTGAGAAAAATTCATTTCTATGTAGAGTGTCCCTTCCAGAATAAGCTTAAATGTACATCGTTCCAGGCTTGGTCTGTAGTCCTGTTGGGTAATTCCGGCCTTGATCCTGGGGCTCATGAGGACCAGGAGTGGCATTACCAGTTATTGCCTATTTTGATAGCAACTGGCATTGAACTTGGGAGCGTGATTAATGCTAACTCATATTTCCCTTCCCTCCAGCCAGCCATTCAAATCACCCAGGCTTCTCACAGGATAAACATGTCTACTAATTTGTTCCCAGGAATTCTCCTACAGTTTTCCTTGTAATACATTAATCTGCCCCTTTCATCGCCTTTCCGGAGACCCACTGGCACCCTGCCCCTCCATCCTTTACCTGCTTGAACCTAGATTTGGTCCTGGGAGTTTAGTCCCAGATATCATCCCCTGCAGTCAGCATGGAGCCTGCTATTCCTGTGCTCATCCTCTATACACAGACTCTTGGTTGTCTGTCTCTGCTTAACCATTATTCCAATGGAAGAAAGCAATTTTTAATATTTTCAGTGACTACTTGAGGAACTTGAATAAGCACATTTTAAGAGAACCCAGGCCTAATGCTTTCCTCTTCCCCCGCCTGTCCCCACAGCCTCCCAACACATAGGCAGAGCCTTCCGCGAGGCAGCTGCTCTGCTGGGCCTTCCCTTATAGGATCCTATTCAATGTCACCACCAGCCTTTAGTGTTAGGACCGTCACCGTGTGGCACAGAGTTATTAGCCTAACTTTGAAGCTGAGAACACTGGGCATCGCCCAGTGATTAGTGCCATTGCCAACACACTGGTTTGACTGACTTCTCCTCTGCCAGCCTCTGGCATTGTCTCTGTTACATCTGTGAGTGTTGAAGCCACTGTACAACTGGTACCAGAAATGGGATTGCCTAATGCCGTCTCGTTGCTTGGTGCTATTTATGGACAGAACGTGGGTGACTGAGCAACATGGTGTTTTGCCTCTTGGCCTCTGGAATGTAGTCTATGGAGTTTGCTCCAGAAAACCTCACACAGATTTGTGTTTGCAGAAAGGGGTCCAAAAGCTTAATTAGTTTTGGGGAGTGCTAGTATTTGTCCTTTGCTAACCAGGTCATTCTTCAGACAGAAAAAAATGCTGCGTGTGACCAGGCCAAGACTGCTACTCAATGGAGTTGATAGCTGGCCAGAAACTAAGGGCCCTGCCTGCAGGCCTGAGCATGTCCAGAGAGGGAACTGCCAGAGAACAGCTCTCTGCACCCTGCGTGCATCTCTCCCTCCCAAGCCTTTGCTCAAGCTTGGAGGAGTTTCTAGAAAAAAATGTGTACATGAACTTTCTTGATGGGTGTTTGCATGGAGCTGAATGAGAAGAAGGCAGCTGCCTCTGCAGCCAGCAAAGAGCAAGGCGGTGTCCAACTGGCATCACCTGGGCCTGGATGTTTCTATGACTTGCAGCAGCTCACAGTGTGTTTCCATCACGTCTGTCTCTCCCAGGAAGTGGAAGTGAAGTGTCAGTAAGGAAAACCTTCAGAATTTCAACTTTTGCTCTTTCTGCTTTCCCCAAACAATTATTTTATAAATACATAATTAAAATTCTTGCTCAAGATCTTCGAGCACTTGAGAATACATTTCAAAGGGTCCAATTGGTGGTCCTTATTCAACAGTGTGTTCTTGGGGGTCTCTTGATTGCCCATAAGAGAGGTGCAGACTGAACTAACTGATCTATGAGTCCATCAGAATTGCCAGCTGTGGTGACCCTGAAGGAAGAGCGGAACTAGGAGTTAGTGGGGAAGGTGCACCATTTACCCCAGAGGTCTCCGTCTTCCCGGTATACAGAGCAGTGTGCTAGCGGAGAAGGACTCCCAATCAGGCTTCCTCCCAGCTCTGCTGATCCGTTGACATCCATCAAGGAATCTCTGCGCTCCAAAAGCGCTAAAAACCATGGATTTTAGCATTCTCTAGTGTACCCAGATATTACTAATGTCATCCAAGCTACATTTAGAGTGACAATAATCATGCAAGCTGGTGAGTCCTTTTATTAAATCAACACCAATTTTATCCTTTCTTACATGTAGACATTCTTTTTTAAAACAAAAGTCTTCAGCTTATTTTAAAGACCACACACAGCTGCCCATTTGCAGAGTTTTATGATAGATCACATGGGAGAATGCACTTAAAGGGCTTTCCTTCTAGGAGAAAGAAGGTCTGGGTATGTCCTCAGTAAACGTTAGCTGCCATTATCGCCCTCATCACGTCATTGTGGTTGTCATCATTGTTACAGTTTATTGCTAAGTACATTTTTTTTGGCTTGCCTTTGGCTAAAAGCAAAATCAATGAGATTTTAGAAATCTGGAATTAAAAAGTTCCTTTTGGGGGCAGCTCCCATAGCTCAGTGCATAGGGCGCCAGCCACATACACCGAGGCTGGCAGGTCCGAACCCGGCCCTGGGCCAGCTAAACAACAATGACAACTGCAACAAAAAAAAAAAAACAGCCAGGTGTTGTGGCAGGTGCCTGTAGTCCCAGCTACTTGGGAGGCTGAGGCAAGAGAATCGTTTAAGCTCAAGAGTTTGGGGTTGTGTACCAAGGGTGACATAGTGATACTCTGTGTCCAAAAAAAAAAGTCTCTGTATTTTGACACGCACTTTTTGAGATGTAGAGTGAAGGCTTGTTTGCCTCCATTTTTGAACTGGTAGCCATGATTTAAGCAACGATGGACATTCCAGTTTAAGGGGATTATTCTGCAATTCTGTATCTTTGTTGAGGAAATTAAAAGATTCTCTCAAGGATCCTGTGTACACGCGTCATGTGTTACTGATGCCGAACCTTGGATGTGGAGAGAGGAGAAAGGAACCAGCATTTATTAAAAGCGTACCATGTTCCTGGCAGTTTACAGAAATTATGGGCTGAACTATGTCCTTTCCAAGTTCATGTGTTGAAGCCCTAATACCCAGGGCTCCAAAGTGTGGAGCAGGCAGGGCCTTTCAAGGGGTATTATAATTAAGGTAAAGTGGGATCATGTGGATCAGCCTAACCCAAGACACCTGACATCCTATGAAAAGAGGTGGTCTGGACACAGACGCAGAGGGAAGTCTGTGTGAAGACACAGGGAGAAGGCGGCCGTCTGCAAGGCAAGGACACATCCTGGGGACAACCCAGCCTTGTCAACACCTGCTTCTTGGGCTTCTAGCCTCAGAACCCACAAGAAAATACAATTTTGCTTTTTGAGCCACCCAGTCTGTGGCGCTTCATTGCAGCAGCCCTAGTCATTGACTACAACATTCATTCCTTTACTGAATCCTCTGCGCAAAGTAGCGTGTTACCGTCACCAATCTGTAGATTTAAAAAAACAATGATTCAAGAGATAAGCAACTTGCACATGGTCTCACGTGTGGTCAAATGGCTTGGCCAGGTTTCGAATCCGGTTCTTCTTGAGAACACCAGACGTCTGGTAATATTTTAATAAATATGAACATTTATTATTTGTGATTCTGATTGATCCCAAGAAGGTAATATCTAGTTTGGGTAAGCCCTCCTTTGAGATGATTAAACATGCAGATCCACGTAGATATCCCGTGTGAAACAGGAGGAAAATTCTAGAAAAAGTGAGTGCCACAAATTTTTTTGGCTTAATTCTAGGAAAAGTGAGTTCCACAAATTTCGTTTGAACTCAGCATAAAGTTGGCTTGCCTTTTTATAAGCCAACGATTGTTATAGAAGCCTTCAAAATGGGGCGTTTTAGCTGTCAGGCGTCCTTTGACTATAAGCAGAGTGAGAGACCTCTTTGTGGAAATAAGTTCTATAAGAGTAGTATTAGATCACATTTACACCCACTCGAAAACCAAAAAATGCTTTTCCAAATAAAATCTTAAAAGTCTTTGCCCTTGTTAGCCTAAGACAGTCCCAATAGCATGGCCAAAGATAAAAGTTTGTGTTCACAGTTGTTTTAAACCAAGATATTACTCTCCGCCTTTTCAATCATATTTTTATTTCTTTTGTGCATCTCATCAAAGCATTTCGATTAGCACAAGTCACTGAGAAGGCAGAAGCCAAAATAAATAGGCGAGTTTAAATTACTACAGTGAAGGGACCACAGTCTCCGTCAGGCCCAAGTTACAGGGACATTTAATGACTCTCTGAGTTTCTAGTATTTATGGAATTGGCTTGCACATCAATTTTTTTCTTCCTGATTTATTTCTGATTTCCAGAGTTATCCATGAATTTCAATCCTAGTCTATCTTGTCAAAATTTTTTCTGATGGGTTCCTCAGAGGTTCCAGCCAGCTGATGGTTCACTTTCCCTTGGAGCTCACTGACTCTCGTCACTTGGCCAAAGCCAGCGACCTCTGCCCCATGGCCTGGCCACGTCACCCGTGTTTGCTACATGAGAACTAGCGGTGCCTGCCAGCTCCCCTGCTTCCAAAAGGGACCAGGAGAGGCTGTAGTCAAATGGAAAACTAGCTAGGGTATAAATCCATTCCCCGATGTAGGATGACTTGTGTCCATCTGGACTGGTCAGGAGACACTGTGGAGTAAATAGGGACACAAGTTTTGGAGATGGACAAAGTTGGTTCAAATCCTGACTGCTCCCTACAAGAGTGCGACTTAGGGCATATCACTTAAGTAATCCGTGTCTCAGTTTCCTCACCCATTAAGGGCGGATAACAACTATCCCACAGAATTGTTGCAAAGACTAAATGGAATAATACAGATGCAGCATGGACGATGGTGTCTGGCACGTGGTAGGCACCTAACGAATGAGGACCAGGAACAAAAGTTTGATGACTTCCCCTAATGCACCTTCCAGTGCTTTCTGTGTGGTTGAGATTCCATTGTCAACAGGAAAAAGCCTGCCTTCAGAAGAGAAATAACAGGGCAGCTTGATGTGCAACTGGGACTTAACCCAAGGAGTCCCCACGGAGGGCCGTCTCCATGTGTTTCAAACTTGGTGCGTGATCCACCAAGCATGTTGGAAAAGCAGGAGACCGCCCAAGGTTTGGACAAGTTCAGGGAAGCATCTGAACTTTTTGGGAGCTGTCCCATCAAAACTAGAGTTGTCTGGGTTTTGACTGCTGGGGCCAATATTCTTTTCTGTCTGGGCTTTTTAAAAAAGATCAGAACATTGGGTTCGTATTCCCAGTTCTCTGTGTCATTAGAAGTTCTTCAGCATGAAAATTGCACTAATTTCAACCAGAATTTTGTGGGTAAAAGAGATGAGTAATGAGAGAAAATGAATGAGGAGGTGGCACTCATTGGGGGAAGTTAGGACCTCCAAGAAGAACATAAAAGCTATTCATCAGCCTGCCTAAGGCAGAAGGGTTTTTATTAGATGTGAGTCTTCCCAGCACTCTGCTTTGAATCGCTCCTATATTCCATAAATCAGAGTCAGAAAGACTTAGATGTGAATTCCATTTCTAACATTTATCAGATGAGGTGACTTCTTACTATCTCCAAAAGCCTCCGTTTTTCATTGGCAAAATGGAAATAGTGGTAAGTACTTTGAAGAATTGTTCACTCACTCATTCATTCATCAACAATATTTGGAAAGCACTTGTTCCAGGTTCAATACAAGCATTCAAAATTAGTAGCCCCCCGAAAGTTTCTGTGGAGTCCTCACAAACCATGTATCTAGATTTTAAGGAGAATTTTATATTTATACTTCAACTTTTTAAAATTTTTCTCAGGAAAACGTTCTTACCTTTATAAAAAACACACTTGACGCTTTGGAAATTGCATAGAAAATTTTAAAATAAGAGAATGTATCCTTTTAAAATCAAACCAATATTATTCATTGTCATTTTAAGGTAAAGCTCAATCTGTTGGAGGTTTCCCAATTCACTTGAATGAAAACTCATGGAAAAATATAACTTAGCTATATCCAAATCCATGTCCCCGGCCACTATGCCATGCAATGGCTTGGTAGTTAGCACCCAGGAGAGGAGTCTGGTCAGTCACCCACTGATCACCCAGGAACCCAGCTCCAAGAGGGGCTCTAGTTACTTCTACACACACCACAGTGTCTGTGAGCAGAATGAAGGTAGCCATTTTGATTTCATAGAGTTTATGCCTTTGCAGGGCTTTTAATACTTCCCCCAAATAGTATCATCTCTCTCACAAACTTATATGTTTTGGGAATGATATCCTTCTGTTTCTCCCCCATTCCTATTTTTGGTCCCCTTTTCTTTCAGAGTCATGGGTACCTTCCTGATTTGTCTGTGACTAAAGCTCACACTTCTCTGAAGACAACTGTGATTTGAGTAAATACCACACATTGCTTTCATTAATATGTCACATTAAATTGAAAATCTCAAGCCTAAATCAAAAGTTGGATCTGTTAACACTGTTCATACTTTAGGAAAAGTCTGAGGGCTGGGAACAATTTTTCTCATGGGCCAAACACACACACACACACACACACATTCACACATTTCAGATTATAATGGTTCTCAATAATTAATTTAAACTTCTCATCATCACATATGTGACATATTCCCATCTGTGGCAGTTCTCCTCAAGGGCAGTGAATCTGGGTGGACGGGCTAACTTGTAGTTTGAAGTTTCCTTCTCCCACACCACAGTATTAAGAATCATATTTTTTTTAAATTTCAGATTAATATGAAGGTTCAAATGTTTAGGTTACATTGTTTTCAATTCTAAGTAAAGTTCAAGTTGTAGTTGAGCCCTTCACCCAGGGGCAAGATGGACCCTTATATTGTGCACATTAGGTGAGATCTCGCCAAATTGCCCTCCCTCTTCCTTCCCATTGTCCTCTCTTCACCCCCTCCCCTCTAGGCTCTCCCCTCCCCACTTGCTAGACTATACTTGTGTTTTTTCCTCCCTGTGGTTAACCACATGTGGAAGACTAAAACTGGTTAGCCACATGTAGAAGACTGAAACTGGACCTGCACCTCTCACCATTGACAAAAATTGAGTCTCATTGGATGAAAGATTTAAATTTAAGAAATAAAACAATAAAAATTCTAGAAAAGATTGTGGGGATAACACTTGACAAAATTGGCCTGGGAAAAGATTTTATGAAGAAGACACCACCACCAAGAATGAATAAATGGGACCTGATAAGCTAAAAGGCTTCCGCACAGCTAAGGAAACCACAACTAAAGCAAACAAATAACTTTCAGAATGGGAGAAGATATCTGCATGTTACAAATCTGCCAGAGACATGATAACTAGAATCTACAGAGAACTCAAATTTAATCAACAGGAAAAAAGCAAACAACCTCATTTATAAGTGGGCAGAAGAACAGAAACTTTTCTGAAGATGACAGACAAATGGCCAACAAACACATGAAAAAATGCTCATCATCCCTAATCATCAGAGAAATACAAATTAAAACAACTCTGAGAAAACACCTAACTCTAGTGAGATCATCCACATCACAAAGTCCCAAAGCTGTAATGCTGGCATGGATGTGGAGAGAAGGGCACTCTTATACACTGCTGGTGGGACTGAAAACTACTATAACCTCTGTGGAAAGAAGTGTGGAGAATCCTCAAAGAACTAAAAGTCTACCTTCCATCTCATCTCACTATTCCATCACCCAGAAGAACAAAAATCATTTTACCACCAAGGATATTTTCACCAGAATATTTATTACAGCTCAATTCACAATTGCGAAGATATGGAAGCAATCCAAGTGCCCATCAACCCAAGAATCACATTTCTTTTTCTTTTGAGACATAGTCTCATTCTCTTATCCTGGGTAGAGTGCTGTAGTGTCATAGCTCACAGCAACCTCACACTCTTGGCCTCGAGCAATCCTCTTGCCTCCACCTCCCAAGTAGCTGTGACTATAGTCAGGCACCACTAGGCCCAACTAGTTTTTCTATTTTTAATAGAGATGAGGTCTCACTCTTGCTCTGACTGGTTTTGAACTCCTGGGCTCAAGGAATCCACCCACATTGGCCTCCCAGAGTGCTAGGATTACAGGTGTGAGCCACTATGCCAAGCCATGAGAATCACATTTCTAATTCCATCAAGATTAGAATTCCTTCCTTGTAATAGAATAGGATTCTCCTGCCTGCCATGGAGATGGCTTTATTGAGAAAAGCTTGGCCACACCGTTATGATTTAAAGGAGATAAAATCATCATCTTAACCTGTTTTTGGAGATAAAGAAACCCAATGGAATTGGGATTGGGATTCTTTAGGTCTTGACCAAGTGGCGACCCTTAGCACCCTCTTCCGTACACAGCCTTTGAGGCTATTGGGTGCCACTATAGGTCATTAGGTCTGCTGTGCCTCCTAATGGTCCAGGAAGCCTCTTTCCAGCCCCTGCTTCTTGTACAGGAATAGAGAAGGGCCACATGACAAAAGCTTATATTTTCCCTATGAAAGCACAATGGCCTGCTAAGAGATTTTGTGGCAGGCCCAGAATAAAAACAAACACCCAAACAAATAAAACAAAGCAAACAAGAAATGTTTTTCTCATATTCATAATATCAAGAGTTCAAATTTCCCAACAGCAAAATAAGACAAGGAGGCTTACAGGGGAAAAGAAAATAAAGCCAGACTCCTTGGAAACAATTCTGAGAATGTCTCCCTTCCCAGACTCGCCTGAACTGAAACCTATGGGAATGTGCACAACAGCCCGCTCCCTTCCTTCTGTCTTTTCCACTGAAAGAACAAAAACTGACATGAAAATAAAAAGGTGTTAGCACCACTTGCCATGTCAGGAAAGAGGGTAAAAGATCGGGAAGAAAAGGAGGAAAGAGATTAACTGACATGGTATACAAGGGCAGACAGCAAAATGTCACTTTGCTGAAGGGAAGTGGCCTCTACCCAGCTCTGTGTGGGGGACGTGGGATCCCCAGCTGTGTGGTGGGCAGCAGCTTCTCAAAACCTGCCTTTGAGTCAGGCTTTCCTGCCAATAGACTTATAATTGTGCTTTTTTTTTAAGTTAGAAGAAAAGGGTATCTTTCTACCAAGAAAATGGTTTTGGAGTGCCAATGTGGCACTCCAAAGTGCTGCCACTTTCCTCTCCTGAGAACTACCTGCTTCTGGAAGGAGTTTCCTCTCTGCCTGAAGTTACAGGCATAATAGCACATGCAAGAGATATAGTAATAAAAAAAAATCACTTACTGCATAATTATAAACCTTGGTCGATGCTAGGCCATTTTTTATGAACGTATGCTGTTAATGGCATGGACTGGAAGGCCAGTTTCATCCAAATACTGAATATCTGTTTTAGCCTTCACAAATCGGAGTAGTGATACAGACACCCACTGATCCAGCTGCCTTTTATAGCTAAAATCTATTTTTGATGGCATAGGTTTGGAACTAAGGTTGAAACTCCATGAAAGCAGAAATTAGTGAACAGGCCTAGGAAAATACTGCAAGAGCTGGGAAAAGACTCAAGGATGCTTGAATTTTCTCCATGGAACCAGTCTCTGCCCAGAGGAACAGGCAATCTCCACCTGTCGCAGGAGGGAGGGAGAAGCCAGCCAGAGTAGAAACAGGATCAGAGAGGGAGATGAGAGGTTTCTTGGCATCCTGTTAGATTTGCATCTGTGAGGAGGAATACTACCAATTTGGCAGTTTTGCTAATGAGAAACATCACTATTGTTCAGTGACGTTATTAAATATGTGTGACTAGAGAGGAGTTGAGCTGCTCCAGGTCATGGAGTTCATAAGAGCTGTCCCCAACAGCAGGAGTTGAGCCAGTCTGGAACAGGTGTATGGCCACAGTAACTCACCTTACGTAAAAGGAATGTTCTGTCAATGTGGAGTTAATATATCAAATTTCTCCAAGAGCAGGCTGTGTCTTGCAGATTTCATCTAACTAATTCTCACAGCATCCCTGGAAAGCAGGACATGAATGGGAAACTGTTTCATTCATATGTGTCTGGCAAAGTTCATGGATTCTTAATAGGAAAAATGTGAATTTCCCTGGGAAAAAGAAATTATACTGCAAAAGTAGGGACAATGTAAGGAGGCATTAGCAGATGTGAGAAAGGGGCGAAGTAATAAATAATGAGGTGAAATTCAAAGCTGAAGAATAAAAGTTTCAGGAGAAGCTAACATAGGGCTTTATTGTGGGTGAAGCAGAAATCTTGGGTGCTTTGATGTAAAAAGAGAGAGGGGGGATGGGCAATCGACTTTATATGACAATTCATATACAGTTAGGGATTATTGCACAGTAAAGTTACAACCCCTCCCCATTGAAGACTCATCTAAAGTCCCCTTTTTAATGGAAACATCTTACTATTTATTAACAACAGCTCCCACGTAGGGTGCTTAGGGAACTCCAGACAGACTCACTGCGCGTTGTCCTGGCAATAACTCTGTGACCTCCACATTCTCATTATTTTTTTCTAACAGTGAAGATCTTGATGCAGAATGACTTTCTTTTTCTTTTTTTTTTTTGAGACAGAGTATCATGTTGTTGAGAGTGCCGTGGCATCATAGCTCACAGCATCCTCAAACTCCTGGGCTCAAGTGATCCTCCTGCCTCAGCCTCCCAAGTAGCTGGAACTACAAGTGCCCACCATGATGCCTGGCTAACTTTTCTATTTTTAATAGAGATGTGGGTCTCACTCAGGCTGGTCTCGAACTCATGAGCTCAGGTGATCCACCTGTCCAGGCCTCCCAGAGGGCTGGGATTACAAGTGAGAGAGCCTGTTAGGCTCAGCTCCTACCGGCTGCATCATGCGTTTCCCCATGGGGCAAGTGGGGCTTTCACAAGGGAGACAAGCAGTCACATTTATAGGGGTTACACAATGGGAAAACCTCACCTAAAGTTTAGATTCTGAATCTTTGAATCAAACACTAGCCGTGGAAGAGATGCAAAAGAGGAAGTAAAACCAATGTGCAGTCTTACCACCTCATCCCTCCATAGCTCAGGGCGTGGCGTGCAGTGACAGTGTCGCAGTGGGCCCTGCCTGCCCCTTTAGAGGCAGTGTCTTCCTGTGGATGGATCCTGTGATGTCACTGCTGCGGGGATCCCCAGTACTCACTTGGTCACTCATGTGGTCTTGATTGCTTGTCTCCTTCACCCACGGGGCTGAGTGGAAGAAGGGACCTGCCCTCACCAACAATAGACTCTTTTACAAAGGCCTGTCCTGGCCATTTCCCCAGAGCCTGCAGGTTAGCCCTGCTGCTCACACGTTCAGCCCTTCTAGCCTTCCTCTTTGAGAGACTTGGCCCAAGGGTTGACCCTTTGGCCTAAAAGGGTTGACTTAGAAGGCAGCTGGTGTGAGTGTGGCACCCACAAGCACCCCTTCCTGAAAATGTCCTAATCCAGCCTCTCCTGTCCGAAGAAGCTCCTCTCCTGTGGGCGACTCCGCCAGGAGCTCCTGGAGGTGGCCCTAGGTCCAGGCTTTAGGTCCTGCTGTGAGAATTGGCTTTGATGTTCCTCCATTGTTTTTTTTGCACACACACTTCAGGTCTTTATAGGAAAGAGAACTCCTAGCACCCTGACCTCACAGTCCTTGATCTAAGATGTGACTTCTGATGCTGAAATTTGTTAACTGCAAGATTTGGGACAAGCCACTTAAAAATAAACAGGCAAGCATCTTTCTAAGTCTTGATTTCTTTATCTGTTCTGAGAATGCCAACAGCTACCTGAAAAGCAACTGGAATGGGAAATTTTGATTCATTTTTTTCCATCAGTCCACCTGATAAGACAGAGAGGCAAAAACAAGAAGTCTGAGTCAGTCTGGGGCCTCGCTTCTTTTCTAACCTCACTTTTAGAACCCAGCTGTCCCCTCCCTGCAGATTGAGCCTGGCTTCTCATGACCCCAGTGTCCTTATAGAGGCGAAGTGTTTGAGGCTAAGGGAAATGCTTCTGCAGAGGATTTTTGTAGTCTTCACGTGATCCTGAAAACTAGAAAGGTTTGTGTCTTATTCTATTTTCACTTTACAGAGAAGGAAACTGAGACTAGGAGATTTTTTCTTCTAAAGCAACTTGACTTGCAGCTCCCAACTCCTAAGCAGAGCCAATCCTGAAACCCACATCTTCTGGCTCTAGTCCTAAATCCTTGTCCCAGGGCCCACACCACTGAGGTCACCGATGACCCAAATGATAATCTAAATGATGACTCTAAAGCTGGAAAAGATTCCAAATCTTCAAAGAAAATTTCTATTTGATCATTCTACTGCACCAACAAAGTGGGTTTAAGATCTATGGAGAGATTCTTTTTCAATAAGAGCAGATGAAACAACACTGGATTCTGCACATTCCCTTTCCTAAACTTTCCCATTGTAAGTCCACATCCTGGTCATGAACACGGCCATATGCAGATTCACCGTTTGAAGGAAGGTATAGAAAAATCTGTCACAGAAACTTAAAACAGCACATAGCAGGAAATGAGAAAAAAACATCGTATATCGTAATGCTGTTTCTGTCCCCAAGGAGCAAACTCAAAAACAGACACCTATGGCTTTAAGAGGAACAGTCATGCCGGGAGAATGTTACAGGTGCGAAGGAAGAGAATGTTTTTTGTGTCTTGGTCCAGGGGATTCCCAATGGCCTGCGTCTGCTTCCAACAGCCCGCAGCGCTCAATGTGTGTGCTGTCTGCCCTGTGCTCATTATTGGGTAAGAATGAGTTGGGAGGGAGGCACCAGTCCCTTCATGACGGCAGTGTCACTTCATCTCTATGGGGGGAGGGCCACCAAGGATTCAGGGGTATTACAAAGATTCTGCCTCTGCCCTTATTTTCCCTCAATTCTCCTTCTTCTCTGGCATCACCATTTGTTTTTCATTATTATTCTACTTTCCCTGCTTCTAAAGAAAGGCCTGGACCAGGGGGCCCTGGTTGAGGCACACAGGCTTTTCCTGAATCAGGGATCCTCACTGTGAACTTTCTTCTTTGCCATTAGAGGCAAGACATAGACTGGTGTGATTTCTCCCTGGTCTGGCGAATTCTAGTGAACAGGCTGATTTGGCTCCTATCGGGAGCTTCGGTTCTGAACCATTTTGCCTGTACTTCTCAAGCTTTCCAAAGGTACCCACCTTGACCTATTACCTGGACTGCTACACTTGAGAACTGGGGATCTTGGGGATTCGTGTTACTTACATCACCATCTCGGCAGCCTGGCTTCCCTTATTCATTAGCTTATTACTAATCATGATCTCTTAAAGACCAGCACCCATATCTTAAGTACCAAATCCAACGTCCTCTGACCGTTCCTTCCCTTCCTTGGCATTCTGTGGTAGGTGGCCATGTTGACAGGGCCACATCCTGGTTCTTTTTCTTCTTCTCAGTGTGATGCTTCAACCTCCCTGGTGGCTACTTTTCTTTCTAACTTTTTCTATTGGTCTTCTTGTCTCCTCTCTCCTCCCTTTGGTAGGCTTACCAACCATCACTTTAAATATCACCTCTATGTGAATTACTCTTGAATCTGTATCACAAGCCCCATCCATCATCTTCCATGGTGGCAATGTCCACGTCATAGAATACCTGAAAATGTGAGAGCCGGAAAAAAATATTAGAGGTGGATACCAGATTCACAGTTTTACAGCTGAGGCCTCTAGACATGCTGGATGTCATGAGACTTAACTGTGGTGGAGATCTAAGCATTTCTTCCTATCCTGCCTTCCCTTCCTTTTCTTCTGTTACTTTTCACCAGCTAACCTGGGCCGATAAAAGCTGCTCCTTCCTTCCAACCTCATCCTACAATTGTTCACCCAGTTTCCTTCCTGACATGCGCACTCCTCTTCCCCTGCCCTGTAACTTTAAAACCCTACCTCTAATTCAGCAAGTGTGAAATGCTGGTGTCCCTTAAAACAAATAGAAAGGAAGCCCCATTAATCAAAGTGTGCCAGGAGGGCCAAGGGAGTGGGTCTCTCATGGACCAGCACCCTCTGGGGGCTCAGTGCCACTTGCCACGGATTTAAGGGGACAAAGGTGATGGTTCCCCCCATCCTCAGGCTTCCTTTCCACAACCCACTTCTCAACCTTCAATCTTTAGTAAAACCCAAAATACCGTTTAATTGACCACATGTCAAAAGTTAAGTGTTATGTGGGAAGACTATCAATGCAACTTTTAAACCATATTTTTATTAGGAAAAAATCCACTCCAAAATAAGTACAACATATTTGTTGGCAATTTAAGAGGCATAGCAAACATTTTGACCCTGTTAAAATTCCTTAGACAATGACTTATTTTGAGTGTTATTGAAAACTTTTAGTTTAAAGGATAATCATTTTCTTTCTTTCTTTTTTTTTATTAAATCATAGCTGCGTACATTAGTACAATCAAGGGGTACAATGTGCTGGTTTCATATACAATCTGAAATGAAGGATAACCATTTTCATCAACACCATGAATTATGTGCTCTCGCTCACCATCACATGGCTCACCATCACATTGTCACATGGTTTTACAATCCACTTTTGTTCTGGTCACGTTTTGATTAGAATAGAATGTTAAATGTTAAATAGAATGTAAGTGCACTGGAAATACTTTTATATTTTTTCTAATTTGATATCATTTTCCTGTTATTAAAATATGTTGAAGAAAGAAACATGGGCAATTATGGTGAGGTGTAACATTTCATAGATTCTAATAAATACTCTACAAATGAATATCTCCTTTTAATTTATTATTAATCTTCAGTGTTACTGGAAGAAGATGCTAGTAATACATGGTGCTCTATTTTTAGGCTTTGTAAAACTAAATTTTTGCTTACTTGTCTAAGCTACTTTTTTCAGTTGCACAGGAAAATCCATATTTAGAGGGGATTTGGATACTTGCATTTAACTTTTTACATAGTCAATACTTTATAAAACTTGTAACAATAGTAAAATTACTTAGTCCCCAAGCTCAAGTCTCAGTAGAATAACACTGGGCCATGAACATGAGGCCCACTCCTGAGACTGGCAGAGAGGCAAGTCACTACATTATCCCAACCCTGAGGTTTCCTTGGGAGTGGTGGACCAGGGAGTTGAGACACTCAGGCCATGATTCTGTGCTCTGTAACACCACACTACCCCATAGCCCCTAGCCATGCATCTAGGTGGCAGACTTCATAATAGCTCAAACTTATTAATAGTGAAACAATCCTTGGAGGCTCCTGTAGCTCAGTCGGTAGGGCACTGGCCACATACACCAAGGCTGGCAGGTTCAAACCCAGCATGGGCCAGTTAAAACAACAATGACAACTGCAACAACAACAACAAAAAAAATCCTATGATTATATGGCATTGAGGCTCCATCATCTTTGCATGTAAATAATGGATTTGACAATTTCATAGGGCATTGGCAAATTTGAAATCCCAAATTCCATTCTTGTTTCACAAACGAAAGCATGTCTCTATTCACCCTCTATGTTGGAGCCCTTCCCCCATGCTCTAACATAGGTCATCAACCTTTCAAAAGTGGAGTGTCAAGTGTCTGACTCCTATTTTAAGTGTATGGGAAGTGCCTGGTCACTAGTATATCACTGACACCCAGAAAATAACAATAATCATCCCTGCTATTAATCCTGGTGTTCCTGTTAATTCCTCTGAAGTTATGGGGTTGGATGCTGGGTAGGCCACACACCATTGAAATTGACTGATCCATCTTCCCCTGCACCTTGTATTGAACTCATCACAGTTCTTGAGAAAATCTGACATCATCACAGCCAAGAAGTCACAGCCTAGGCCTGCTCCCTTATCATCTGCCTCCTTTGCTAAACTCTCAGCTCTCAGGCTGGGCCCTGTTGGTCTTGTCCCCCTCTTATTCCCTGGGGCCTGGGACAGTCCTGGTACCTAGTAGGCACTCAGAATTAGCACACAGTACCCTGGCTCTGGATCAAGCCATGTCTTTTCAACTTTCTGATTTCTGCGATAAGCACAAGCTGTTCTCATGAATTTAATGCTATTGACTCATCCTTTCCTAGGTCGCATCAGGCGCTTCACTGTGGGACAGTGATTTGGCTAAGAATGAGTTTCTCTCCCACATAGTACCTCCTGGGAGACACTGAAGGGCCTTCTCTTCTCTTTTAGTACTCAAAAAACACATCCTTTGCCCATAGGGGATAGTCAAGCTGCTTAGGTGGTCACGGAATTTTTTGGAATGAGGAAGTTCAACTACTATCTCATTTCACAATAAACATCCTACAAACACTAAAAACTATTTATTTACATCTTCAAATGCATTGTATAGTCTGGGATTATTTTCACTTTTTCTCATGTGAAAGCAATAATTTCTAGGATGATTTTAATTAACTTTTGTATTTTTCCTCTATACCTAATCACAGGCAAAATGGAGCCAACAGTTCCTTTATGAAACGTTTTGTTGCCAAATAACCATTGGGCCTTTTTGATTGTGTGGTGCACACTCATTGCTAATTATGCTGATTCTTATCCTTAATAGAGTAACAAGTGAGCTAAGTGAGACTCTGGCTCTGAAACTCGGGAAATCCCCCTTTTCAGCATAGGTGAAAAATCACAGCCTGGATTTTGATTGACCTTGAGCTTTATTCTCACCTTCCTGGCTCACTCTCTTACTTTCCACTCTCCACATTGAAGTTCACCCAAGTTCCTCTTAGGCGTAAGTGAAGGAAGGAGAGCTTCTGTAAAAGCAGAAAGCTATTTTCCCTATAATCATTTGGAAGTCATAGAATTTGGAAGTGTGAAGTGATTCAGAGTTTTATTATTTCATACAATGCCTTCATTTTGCAAGTAAAGAAAATATAGCCCACACTGGCTAAGTAGAGAGGCAAAAGGAGGATTAGACTCTGGAAGAACAAGTTGGAGTTCTGCAAGCAAAGCCTGAGGAGGGGTCCCACCACTGGAGTCTACTATACAACTTCAAGCTCACATGAGGCAGAATCTACAGTGACAGTTAACTATTACTAGTTCTTTTGTATACTTTGACCTGAAAGCTTCCTCACCTCTAAACCATAATTTAAAAGAATAACTAAAGAGAGGAAAAGATAAGTACTTAGACGTTGGACATAGCTGCCTAGTTATACCAGAATCCTCTTGATTTGAATCAGTTAAATTTCTAAATTACCATCATCAGTGATTTTTTAATGAAGAGTTGAATGACTTAACACATTGTTGACCAGTCTCGAGTTACCTGGTAACATGAATAGTTTCTGCATAAAATGTCTAGTCAACAATGTATTTCAGAATCTCAGGATACAAAATCAATACTTGAAAATCAGTAGCATTGATATATATATATCATTTACATATACGAATAATAGTCAAGCAGAAAAAACAGTCAAGGACTCTATTCCTTTTACAGTAGTGCCAAAGAAGATGAAATATCTAGGAGTGTACTTAACTAAGGATGTGAAAGATCTCTATAAAGAGAACTATGAAACTCTGAGAAAAGAAATAGCTGAAGATGTTAACAAATGGAAAAATATACCATGCTCATG
>CAUYON010080820.1:0-56316 GCA_963573935.1 Arctocebus calabarensis | reverse complement strand
CCCCCCCCCCCCCCCCCCCCCCCCCCCCCCCCCCCCCCCCCCCCCCCCCCCCCCCCCCCCCCGCGCGCCCAGCTCAGGTGAACCTTCCGCAGGGCCCGTCTTGGTCTGGCTCAGCCTCGTAGACCCAAAGTAGACGCTCTTAAGATGAGTCTCTCCTCCCCCAACCCACCCAAGAAAACTTCACCTGCAAAGGGAATCTGTGGGAAATTTCACATTGTTTGGGGTCTGAACTTCTCACTGGGCCTCTCCCTCCACTAGACAGGCCACACAGGGGAGAGCTGTGACTTCCCAACAGCACTGGCAGGGCACGTCCACCGCACAGGACTGGCCTTAAGGAAGGAGTGTTGCGGATTTTCGTTTTTCTGGTTTAGTTAGGACTTTTGGAGATGCTTTTTCGGAAAGAAAGAAAGGGACTGGGGACACTGTCATCACTGAACCCCAGGCCTGGGCCCCCACCTCTCCCTGACCAGAACACTGCTCCACCAGGACCCCCAGGGCTCCTGTCCCTGAGGAATGATGGCTGATTGGGCCCCAAATCAGGCAGCTCTGCCTGCTGGGGCCAGGAGCCAGTACCGCACACTCTCCTCATCCCTGGCCTGCACTTTGCTCTGATGGATTGATCGTGGGGGTGGTGCGTGCATGGCCTCGCCCTGCTCGCCGCTGCCCCAGCTCAGTGGCCTCCAGCCTAAGGACAGGCCAGCCCTGGGGCACAACACCCAGACCCTCAGACCCCTCACCCTGCCTGGCCTTCAGTTCACTCTGTCTCTGCCCTGATGCCCCCTACCCCAGTTACAGAGGTTTGTTTGTGTATGTGTGTGTATATATATATATATATATATATATGTTAAAGCAGTAATTGAAACACAGTAGCAGTGGTTTTAAGTTTTTTCTAAGGTGCTTAAAGAATTTCAAATGCTTTAAATGGAGGTCACTTGTAATTATCCTCAGGTTGTCGAATATTCCATAGGAAGCTCAGTCCTCTTTCTCCCAAACGCAGGAAGGCCTGTAAGCTCTGGGCAGCTCTGCCCCTCAAACATGCGAGAGACTGAGGATTGAAACTTGGGAGGGGGATCTAAACTGTCCTTTAAAAACTTAAGTTGGTTTTAACTGAAGCACCTACCATTCCGGAGAAAGTAAAGGGGGAAGTGCAGAGACGTACACAAAGCGGAGGGTAGCTGATGCCATCCCGGGAAGTGCGCCTCCTCCCTCCCGCCCACCTTTATCTTGGTAAAGATTTCTTTTTTTTTTTTTAACTCGAGGCCTTCAGGTGAAAATAAAGCAACAGCAGCAACAGGGAAAAAAAATGTAGTCTTCTTCAGGGTTAACATCAGAAGACAAGCTTGTGCAGCTCCGGCCAATCAGATGCGCCCCTGCCAGCTATAATGTAGCGCTAAAGGCGGCCTCGCTCACAAGCTCCCCGGGCTTGCTACCATTTAAAATCAGACTCTTTTTGTCTTTTGATTGCTGTCTCGCGACCCTACTCCGATGTGTTCCGTTATCAGCGCCCCGCAGCCTGCCATTCCAGCCCCTGCCTGGGTGGGGATCCGCGGAGAGTCCCCTGCCGCGGCGGCGGGCAAGGTTATATAGGAAGAGAAAGAGCGAGGCGGCGAGCTAGGGCGCGAGCCGGCGCGGGGAAGCGAGAGCGCTAGGCGGAGCGCACACGCACACACCCGCCGCGCGCACCCGAGCAGAGACCGCACGGGGACAGCTTTGAAGTCATCGGGTTCCATGGGCGAGATGCTGCTGCTGGCGAGATGTCTGCTGGTGGTCCTCGTCTCCTCGCTGCTCCTGTGCTCTGGGCTGGCGTGTGGACCTGGCAGGGGGTTCGGGAAGAGGCGGCACCCTAAAAAGCTGACCCCTTTAGCCTACAAGCAGTTTATCCCCAACGTGGCGGAGAAAACCCTGGGAGCCAGCGGAAGGTACGAAGGAAAGATCTCGAGAAACTCCGAGCGATTTAAGGAACTCACCCCCAATTACAACCCCGACATCATATTTAAGGATGAGGAAAACACCGGAGCGGACCGGCTGATGACTCAGGTAGAAACCCCGCGCCGGGCGCGGAATGTGTTGCTTTGAAGGGGGTTGCGTGTGGCCGGCAGTTCTACACTTACTCGCATTGCTCTCCAGGCAGGTCCCAGGGCGGTCTCACCCTCTTCCTCCCCACCCTCCTGGCCTCCCAGCAGCTCTTTCTCTTGGCAGAGGAGAATGGAGGTTAAGGGTCCAGCTGGAGAAGTTTAGGGTGTGGATGGGGGTGAGGACAGGATTGGATTAGTGTTGCTACAGCACCTGGCCTTCCCCATCCTGCCTCACCGGGCATGTAACTTGGGCAGACCTTCACTTTGGGGAGTGGGGATGGAGGGAGAGGTGAGAAAGCGCCATAAACTGCCCTCCAGGGCACTGTGCAAATGCCAGCTTGAGCTTGGGGTCCCAGACCTGCAGGGCACCCCTTGCCTCCGTGTCTTTCTCCCCTGCCACCACCCCCACCCTGTAGGTCCTCACCAAGAATTCTCCACTGGGAAAGCCAGGAGCTGTCCTGACAAAAGGCAGGGGTTCCTCAGGCCACCAGGCTTGTCCCTGGCTCTGTGGCATAGCTGGGATTGCTATTCCAGCCTTGGCAGTTGTGCCCATCAGAGTGTGAGCCTATCGATATTTCTTTAAGGATGCTCTTTCATGCTCCCAGGCTCGAGGTACCTTAGGGGAGGGACTTAGAACTTACTGGCATTGCATCACTTTAGTTTTCAACCTGCTTGCATAAGAATTAGGGGCGAATAAATATCGGTGGGGTGGAGGGAGGAGAAGCAAAGCCAAATATGATTCTTCTTCCTTCACCACCTCCTTGGAGACTTGCGAGCTGCCAATCTCCCAGCCAATTCCAGACTTTCTGAAACTCCATGCACGTATAACTGAAAGCTAGAAATGGGTTTCCTTGCAAATATAGGTCAACATCCTTTTTATTGCCCTATTAAAATACTCAAGTCCTACCTTTAGGGCTAGGTGCGCTCAGCGCTGACGGAGAGGCGCTGGTGGGCTGCGAGTGCAGGGGGAGGTGCGGATGGAGGGAGGGAAGAACTACCTCCCTACCGCCCGGCTTCAGCCAGGTCCCGGGCTTGCTGTGGAGCTCGCGGGAGGCAGAGGAGTGGGAAGAGAGGCACGCTCCCTTATCAGCTCCCGACCACCTTAAATCTGGCCTGCGAGTGTGGACGCGCGCGCCTGTGCGGGAGAGCAGCGCGAGCTACAATTAACTCTGCACGGGCCACGGGGGTGCCCGGTGCACGCAGCTGGCTGGAGGGAGCTCTCCCGCTAGCCCAGGGAGCCTATCCGCTTGTCCCCTCGCTCCTGGCTGAGCAGGCAGGCGAAGCAGTGGAAAGCGGCGGGGGCGGGGACACTCGAGGTCCCAGAGCTGGGAGCTGGTCAGCTCTCGCCCTGGCTGCGGGAGGCGGACGCCGCCGCAGAGAGGGTCCTTGGTCGGCGCCCCTGCCAGGGCCCGGGCCTCGCCTCCCGGCCGCCAAACTGCTAGCGCGCAGAGCCGCACGCAGAGCAGACGCGCGTCAGCCCAGCTCACTCCGGGGTCATCGATCCCCGCGGCTTGGCTTCCAGGGCGACGGGAGCTCCGGCCGCCGGTCCCTGCCGCCCCAAGCGCCCAGAGTGGGGGCCCTGAAAGAGCTCCACGCAGTGCTGGGGTCGCCTCAATTATCCCGCCTGGGGGCGGGGACAGAGGGGCCAATCGAGGGCAGGACGGTGGGCAGCGCAGGCTCCAGCGGCCTACTGGGTGGAAGCCCCCTCCCGTGTCCTCCGTGCCTCTAGCAGAGCCGGGGCGGGTCCCTGCCCCAGCCGCAGCCGCAGCCGCCCAGGCCCGGGACCCAAGGCTCCGCGGCCCAGCGCTCGGCCACTCTCGCTGCCGCGCGCTGGCAGCATTTGAACTTCTGACCTTCTGTCAACTTCCCTCAGACGAACCAAACGAAAACAAATACTTTTTTCCTTGGGCAGTGGCTATTCCCGTTCCCAACACAAAGGGAGGTGGGGGCACAGCCATAGTGGGGGTTGGGTGGAGAGAACCCGGCCTGGGTTATCTCACAAAGATCCCTTACAAACGTGTCAGTGGGGGTACCAGCCTGGGAGGTACCCCTGGCTCACCCTTCTCTCCCTTGCTTCTCCTTATTCTCAGAGTTAGGGGGGCCCAGGGAGGGAGGGATGCTGCAGTCCGGGCCTGGGGTGAGGGGACGTGCGCGGAGACCTTGGCCGGGAGGTCTGGGCCCCCGGGAGCCTGCTCACCCGCTGGCCCTTGTTTGAAATCACCACCCAGATTCTGTTCCCAGGTGCGTGTCCCCCCTCTTGTCTCGTCCCCCTCCCTGTCTCTGTGTCTCTCTAATGTGACTGCCGCGAGTCCCTCAACCATGGCAAGATCGTCCCCAGTGGAACTTTCAGAGCAGTTCTGGAACGCATGAGCTCCTGGTTAATATTAACTCGGGAGAGGGGAGCGCAGACACGCACGCGGTGCCAGGCGAGGGTGCCGCGGCCAGGGGGCTCCGAGGGGGCAGGGGCTGAAGAGGGGGTACCCTGGGACGCCGCGTTGAATAGATTTCCCGTGTGATTGGGGCCTGGGGGACGGCGACGCTCAGGTGTGGGTCTGCGGAGGATTTTCTGTCTCGGCAGGGAGGGGCTGTTTCCCCTAGTGTGGGGCCCGGGAGTGGTGACAGCAGCGTTTAGAGACTGGCTGCAGCTCTCTCTTGAGTTGGGACACCCTGGCCCCGCGCTGGGGGGCGCCCACCGGCCATTGGAGGTGCCAGTCCCTCCTCGGCACTTCCGGGCGGCGCGGCCATGCCGATGGACAGCGGGCAGGAGCTCAGGCGTAGGGAGCGACCTGGCCTTCGCCGCACAAAGCCGGCCGGGCCCCGCGGCCCTGCTGCGCTTCACGGTGGCTGCACAGAGTCGGGCTTGATTCGCGGCACACGACCCAATGAATTAATAACCGACCTGGGCTTCCTGGCTTTGCCTGCGATAGTCCCGCCCAGCCGGGGCGGAGGAGCGTTCTGCCGCCCGCCAGCCGAGGCCGCGCGGCCTGGGCCGGAGGGGAGGGCGCGTGGGCCACCAGGTGCCAATCGGGCAACCCTCAGCTTCAGCCTGTCCCTGGCGCCGCCACCTCCTTGCCTGGGGCCCTCCAATGTCCTGCCCAAGTGGCGCAGCTCAGGGTGCTGGGGACTCTGGGTCCTCTCCATCCCGTCTTACCGCTCCCTGGCCTCCCCAGAGGAATCAGCTTAAAGCTTCATGGGCGCCCCCTCCCAAGAAAGGGGAGTTGGGGTGGGGGGCTCGGAATCGGGGTTGCGTGCGTGTCGGTGGTGTGCGCCTGCGCACCCAGCTGCACATCCCAGTTCTAAACTGACCCTGGTTTACTGATTGATTTTCATGTAAAACGCGTTCAATCCTCAGGATGACCTCACTCAAACTCTGCCCTTCCGACTTTTTTTTTTTTTTAAACTGCTGGCAGGCCCAGAAACCTGCAAGCACTGACCTGTTACCAGGGCCGCCCCCCCTTGTATGTTTAACCCTACAACCATGTCACTGATTTTTATTGCTGCCAGACACACAAGACTTTTCCTGTTTCGAAATTTGTCCTGAGCAGTCCTTGATAGAGGTCTGACCCCGGCGTTTCCATCACTTGGCAAAGGTTCCCCTACAATAAAATCAGAACTCTAGATAAGGACTGATTTTCCATCCCACGACCCGGTTCCAGGCGAGCATCCTTCCTGACCAGCCCTAAAACCTCTCTAGAAGTCAACTTGAAATTGCTCCTCCTGCCCCCACCTGAGCCTGCTTCTCTGGGACATGCCTCTGTCATCAGTTGTCCAGTTCTCCCTTTTCGAATTCTGTGTCCCACCCACAGCAGTAGAAATGTCCAGGAGGTGAGTTCATACCCCACTCACACTTGATTCGAATGTTTTCTGTAGCCTCTTTACCTGAAAGTGACCAACTCCCACAATCCCGAGTCCCACTGCCGATTCAATGTTTCTTTACTCCTAGGGGAAGCGGGAGGGGGCGGTGTGGTTTTGAGAGGAAGCCTCCCCAGGCAAAGGGCTCAGAGGCTTTAGGCCTTTCTGGCTCCCCTCCCCCACCTCCTTCCCCACCCCTTTCCTCCCTCCACCTCTTAAGTTTGCTCTTCAAACCTGCCGGACACCATTCTAGGCTGGGGCCAAGACTACAAGAGGGGAGGAAGGGAACAGGTTAAAGAAAACAAGAAACACAATCAGACCACAGAAAAGCCAGGCAGAAAAGAGTTCCACGGAGAAAAAGAATGTGGCTGTCCAGATAAAGAATGTTTGTCCTGGCCCTGGCCTGTATTGAGAATTAAGACTCACCTGGCTGCCTCTCACTGGGCCCTCTCCCACTCTTTGGAGAGTTGCTATCAGCTCCCCACCTCCCTCCCTTGCTCACCTTTGGTTTCCTTCTCACATCAATAGGCACAGGGTTGGGGGAAGGTCCCAAGATAAACCCAGGGCTTTCTATCCTCTAAGAAATACATAGTGCATTTTTCTTTATTTCTACAAACTTGCACCCTGGGCCTTGCTCTGGCCTCCTTGGCAGCTATTTAACCCAGGGAGAAAGGTGGAGGGTGTCACAGGTGTGAGCAAGGGCCTAGGGAGGAAGGACAACCTGAGGGCACTGTTGATGGTGTCCCTGAGGACACCAGAGTCAGATCTGAATCTCACAGTTCACTTGTTTCTGAGAAGCTGTCCTTGCTTCTCAGGCCATGTTAGGAAGGCTCAGCTCAACTGCTCCTCACTATCCCACTGTCCTCTCTTCTGCACTGGTTAGGCCCCATTCTGAGCCTCCGCTCCCCACTTTTCTGCCTGAGACTGGGCAGCACCAGCTGACTGAGGGGCTGGGGAGGGTGGTGGTTCCCATGCTAAGGTGCCTTCCTGTTGGGTTCACCCTTCTCTTCACAGAGGTGTAAGGACAAGTTGAACGCTTTGGCCATCTCAGTGATGAACCAGTGGCCAGGAGTGAAGCTGCGGGTGACTGAGGGCTGGGATGAGGACGGCCACCACTCAGAAGAGTCGCTGCACTATGAGGGCCGAGCTGTGGACATCACCACATCAGACCGTGACCGCAGCAAATATGGCATGCTAGCCCGCCTGGCAGTGGAGGCGGGCTTCGACTGGGTCTACTATGAGTCCAAAGCACACATCCACTGCTCCGTGAAAGCAGGTAAGGTGACCCCAGACCCAGGCCTCTCCATGTTCCCTGGCCCCGAGAGCCATGTCCCCTCCAAGCAACACTGGATCTGCCCACAGATGGCCGTCTGTGTTACCCTGAGCCTTATTCAAGGGAAAAAAGGGGTGCGGTCTGAGAGAAGACGGTTTCTTTTGCAAAACATACCCTCTGAGGTCCACCCTCACCCAGGAATTGCCCCTACCTTTGAGAACCCAAAGGCCCAGGTTCTGCAAGCCCAGACTTGGAGGGGTTGTGGCTTCCAGAGCACTCTCACCCCACCCCGCAGGTGGTGGAGATGGGGGAGACAGCAGGTTTGGGGGAGGGGCACTAGAACTTTCCTGGGAGAGATCGAGGCCCTGCACGTTTAGCCACATCCACTCTAAGGCTTGAGAATCAACTGGGTCCCACCCACAAGCGCAGGAGGTTCTGCCCCCGCCAGCTCCTCTCCCCTTACAAAGGGTGTCTGTGGACTCCAAATGACTTCAATCACTGCTGAGCCTTTAGCGAGAGGCCTGGTGGGAGGTAATAAGCCCAGTAGTCACCACTTCCAACATCTGGAGGCCGCAGGCCCAGAAGCATCCGTTCTTATTAGGAGCCCAGCCGTTAGCCTCCAGCCTGGGGGAGGGCCAGCAAAGACGCTGCGGCTCCGCGTCTGCAGCTGGAGAGAGACTCAGAGGCGGGTTTCCCTGGGCTGCAACGCCACATGCCGTTGCCTGCGAGGAACAGCCGGGAAGGGCCGCCTTATCCCCACGCACGCACGCACCTAGGCAGGCCTCTCGGAGGGCTCGCACGTGTTCAGTTCACAGTGAAGGAAGTACTCACGGTCAGTTCCCCTACCCCGGCAGACTTCCTCATTTGTCTCCCATTTTCATTTTAATGGCATATGTCAGTAGGAAAACACTTTTAAAGTGTCAAGACACACTTCGTAGGTAAATAGTAGCTTCTTGTAAGTACGGAAAGGGAAGGCCTGGGAGGGGTAAGGACAGAGGGCTGGATCAGCGGCACAGTGCTCAAAGGAAGGCGAGGAGCCCCTCCCCGGCCCCCGCCCTCACCACCACCCCACCCCCGCCCCAGTCTCGCTGAGGGAACCTCGGCGGGGGCTCCTTCCTCTGCCCTGTGGGCAGTGGAGACGCGGGAGTTGCCTGGGCCATGCGCGCGCCTTTCCGGGACCTAGAGGCTGCGCCAGACACGTAGAGCCCTTTCCCCGGCCACCCTGTCCGCGAGGTCCCCCTAGCGGGGGTCCCTGGAGGCCTCCCCCCAAAGTGAGCAGCGGTAATCCGGGCCTAGAATCTGGCCCCGCGCGGGGAGCCGCTCATTGGCATTCTGCGCACGCGGGCAGGGCCGCGATGCAGTGCGTGTCAAGCAGGGTCGTGCGACTCGACGACTCGAGCTCACCAGCGTCCCGGGGCGCATTCCGGGGGGCCACCGAGGCCCTCAACGGCCAGCCCCGCACTTCATGACGGAGAAACCGATGAGAAGATTAAAAGCCTTCTGTAATTCCGGCAGGAAGATTCTTTCTCGCAATCTCTATTTGCAAAAAGCATGATCCTGGAGATTGGAATGCGAAGACTACGGGGACCTCCCCGCCCCTCCTCCCGGTTCCCTGCGCTCCGCCCCAGCTTCCATTATTGTCCCGGGACAGTGAGCCTCAGAGAGCCACAGAGGGCTCGAGAAAGCCGGTAGTCAAGGGGCCTTGAGAACCGGGCGCTGCCGGCGCTCGGAACAGGCCAGGCCATTTACAATTCAAATGCGCTGTCTTGAGTGTGGAGAGGAGAGGCCTGACTGTGCAAACAGCGCGGTGAGGCCTGGCTCCGGAGAGGCCGCGTGTGAACCGCACACGGGGGGGGGGGGGGGCGGGTTGCACCTGAGCAAATAGGGAGGGGGCGGCCCGGGAGCGGGAGAGCGAGCAGAGAAAGGGGAGGAGAGAAAATGAAGTGTCCCCCCGTCCGAGAGTGCCTCCTATTTATTCCACAAATCACAATGACAAGGCCAGCCCTTCACTGGATTTTAATTAGAAAATCTACACAAGCCTCGGATTTTCACACCTCGGCCAATTCTCTGGAATGTTTGTCCAGTCGTGACAACTCCGACGGCTACTTTGCACTCTCTGTCCCCGTCACTCCACCGGCCAACCCCCAGGCCCTGGGCTGGGCGCGGGGTATCTGCCGTGCTGCCCAGTGCAGAGCGCAGGAGCAGGGTCCGCGGCCCACGCCGGGGGCGGGAGGGAAGGAGGCGGCCTGAGGAATCCGAGTGGAGAGCGAACTCTTTTCTGGACTTGCGACCGCGGGGTGTGTGCCGAGCGGGCGGGGGGGATGGGGCTGGAGGAAGGCGGAAGGGAAGGTAGCCGAACCGGCCTCCCGCAGGAAACGCCTGCCAACCTTTGCCACTGCGAGCCCAATCTTGGAGAGTCGCTAAGAAACGTGTGCCTGCACTGGGATTTTGTGGGGGGCGGAGGGAGGGAGGTCTGCGCTGGGCCAGTCTGGGCTCGCCCCGCTCCACGCCGTACGCACCCCCTGCCCAGGCGCGCCCGCTCTCAGAACTCAACACCCTGTCCCCGCTTCTTTCCCTCTTCTCACCCTCAGAGAACTCGGTGGCGGCCAAATCCGGCGGCTGCTTCCCTGGCTCGGCCACCGTGCATCTGGAGCAGGGCGGCACGAAGCTGGTGAAGGACCTGCGCCCTGGGGATCGCGTGCTGGCTGCGGACAGCCAGGGGCAGCTGCTCTACAGCGACTTCCTCACCTTCCTGGACCGCGACGACGGCGCCAAGAAGATCTTCTACGAGATCGAGACGCGGGAGCCGCGGGAGCGCCTGCTGCTCACCGCCGCGCACCTGCTCTTCGTGGCGCCGCACAACGACTCGGCCGCTGGGCCACCGCCGGGGGGCGCGCCCGGGCGCCGGGCGCTCTTCGCCAGCCGCGTGCGCCCGGGACAGCGCGTGTACGTGATGGCCGAGCGCAACGGGGACCGGCGGCTCCTGCCCGCCGCTGTGCACAGCGTGACGCTGCGCGAGGAGACCACAGGCGCGTACGCGCCGCTCACGGCCCAGGGCACCATCCTCATCAACCGGGTGCTGGCCTCGTGCTACGCAGTCATAGAGGAGCACAGCTGGGCGCACCGGGCCTTCGCGCCCTTCCGTCTGGCCCACGCGCTTCTGGCGGCGCTGGCACCGGCGCGCACGGACCGTGGTGGGGACAGCGAAGGCGGGGGCGGCAGCCGCGTGTCCCCGCCCGCGCCAGGTGAGACCGACGCGCCGGGGGCCGCGGGCGTCCACTGGTACTCACGGCTGCTCTACCAAATAGGCACCTGGCTTTTGGACAGCGAGGCCCTGCACCCGCTGGGCATGGCAGTTACGTCCAGCTGAAGCCCAGGAGGCGGGTCGCGGGCTCGGGAGGGAGGGGGGCTGGGGAAGCCACGCAAGATAAGGCAAAAGACACACGGAAAAAGCGCACGGAATGAGACTGAATTATAATAATAACTAATGGTAATGATAAAGTAGGACAGTCCAAAGTAGACTATAAGGAAACCAAGACCCTGGGAAGTTTCGTTGTTGTATTTAGTTTATTATGTTTTTTATTTTTTTGGTTATTGTTTTATTTTTGGTTATTGTTTTTCTTCCTCTCCTGGCTATTTATTTGTTTGGTATGAATAGATGTTTTAAATAATATGAACCGGACCTTCAAGAGCCTTAAATAGTTTGTTTCTTGGATAATTTATTATTATCACGTGAACTGTACTCACAGGGGGAAAGATTATTTTGTGAGGCCGCGCAACCTGCTCAGAGTCTATTTTTCTACACGTCCCTCGTCTCGTCAGAAAGCAAAGTTCTGTACTCTGCATTCCTGCTTTGCCGCAATCCTGCTTTTCCGCAAGTGTAAACTCAAACGTGCTTTGTGGGGGTCCACAAATTATATTTTTATACACAGAATTGTAAATTAGATTTTTTGAGAGATCAATACTTAACTGAATTACATTTCATTTTTTGAAATAGTGTAAAATATGAAAATATATTATTTTAATTTAACTAGTTTCCAATGTAACAGCCATCTCCTGTACTGTGTTCACGGTTTAGTATTTGCTTTGTAATCAGCATTTTGGCCACATTCTTGGAAGCCAAGACTGTTACACACAGACACACACTCACACTCTCACTTTTTTTTTTTTTTGACAAACTGGAAGAACTCTGTTATTTTTAACTTCAAAGAATTTATTAGAAAATAATATTTTTAAAAAGTGCACATAGTGATGAGCCCACAAAGATGGAGCCTGTAGTTTGTACAGAGAAAAACAAAGGATGTTTTGCATTAATAAATTGAGAAATAACTGCTGTAAATTTACTAAAATGTATTTTTGAATATTTTGTAATAGTTTTATAGAAATAAAATGTGCCACGCACAGACTGGTTAGGATATAATAACTAAGAATTCCTGTTGCAGCCCTTTTTCTTTGCTTTTTTGGCTTCTCTGTTTGGGAAACCTAGTACTGACAGGAGCTCCCAATATTATACTTAGATGTGTCGCTTATACTGTGAATTCAGACTGACTTATGTAGGTAACCACAGTAGGTCAACAAATCAACGTGTTTATTCTCATCACTGGAGAAACCTCAGCTCCGTTAGTATTTATTGTGTGACGTTCTTCCTACGCTCCCAAAGTTTGGGGGTGCCGTATGTGGAGACGCTTTTGTCCCCCATTGCCACTCCTTAACTAGCAAAGCCTAATTTGTAGGCCCAGAGGAAGTGGCCCTGGGGACAGGCCCTGAGCACTTCCTCTAGTCTCCCTGTGCCTGCTGGGCAGACCTCAAGCCTTCCCTGGTCTTGCTGCCTCTGGTCTGTAGGGAGGAGGCCCATTGCTGCTTTCTGAGGTCATGTTGTGCCCTTTCCAGAAAGGGTCCCCAGAGCAGAGGGCCAGGTGATCTCTGAACCTCCTGCCCTCTTTTCTTGAGAATTGCCCACTGTGGAATGTGCATTCTCTGCCTGCTCCTCATGGACCAGTCACTAGAATGTCAGGGCTTCCAGGGTCCTTGGGCCACACTGGTGACTCCAAATCCAAGTGTCTGTCTGGTGTGGTTGTTAGGTGTGGACTCATATCTGCAGGGCACAACCCTACTTGAGTGTGTACTGGCAGTTGACGCCTGATATCAGCTGAGTTGGGAGAAGGTTCCTCCATGCTTTATGCTGCCCTGTAGGTTTGGACAAGAGGGTCTCAGCCCTTGGCTATGGCCAGGGGCCAGGCAGTGGCTCACTCCCAGATCTTTGGCTTATTGAAGGTGACTGTCATGCTTTATGCTTTGGGCCATAGTATCTGAATAGTCTGGGCTTTGAAGGGCCAAGATGTATGGGCTTGGGGCCTCCTAGGAGGTTAGGCCTGTGTGGAGGTGGTTCAGGCTTAGGGAGCAGGACAGAATAGACCTCTCAGTCCCACCTGGTGGGTTCTGGCTCCTGAGGCTGGGCCTATGGTGGGTCTGGTTGCCAGTGACCATCCCCTGAGGTCGTGTGCCCAGATGGGTGGTGCTGGGGCCAGCGGCTTGGCCTCTGTGCACTCCCGGGGTCCAGGCTCTGCAGGCAGGTGCAGTCCTCATTTTCTCTTGTAAAAGACTTTTCTGTGTTCTTTAGGTAGCTAGCAGGTTCAAGGCTGGTGTTCACAATGGTTTTTGGTTTTTGACTGTTCGTATCTAATTCTAAGTCGGTCAAAGGACACACCAGCTCTTCTGGCTGTGTTGAGTGACCTGATGAACTACTGTGCAGCCCATGTGGTCAAAGAGAGGGGTCAGTGTTGGCCAAACCCACAGGTGTCCATGGCTGCAGTGCAGTTTGCTAGTGTTGAGGGGGCCTTGAGCAGGGCTTTACCTAGACGGAACACCTAGGCTGCTAGGTGCTGTCACCTGCCATCCTGGCTTCTCTTTTTAATGTCTTTCCACAGCTTTCTAGTATGAATTCTTTTTCACAAGTGAGGAAAGGAAACCACTGCGTAGAGAAACTAAATACAGGGTGTGACAATGCTGTACCTCCCCCCATCCCAGGTGGTGTCCCACTCCTCATCCTCGGGTCAATGGTGCCAAGAGCTTGTGCAAAATGTATGCATGGTGGTCACTGCCAGCCCCCCGATGACTAAATGCATATCTACTCCTGTCAAAAAACGTGTGTCAGAATGTACTTGAAACTGTTATCTTTGTGCTTTATTGTTTGAATAATTAAAGAAATTACAGAGACATCTTGCAATGTCTGTTATGTGGCAGAACCCCTATCCCACACTGTCACCTGCACTCTTGTTTTCTTGCACGAGGGTGGGCTGGAAATGTGAAAGGCAAGTTCTCAGGGAGGGCACGGGCACAGATCTGTCAGTAGGCCGGTTGGATCAGGCTGTGGGAATTTTTACTTGGACAGCAAGGCCTGGGCTCACCTGTCTGATAGGTGTGACAGAGGTGTCCCCTCCTGGTTTTGTCCCTGTGCTACCAGCATTACACCCATGTGAGAACTAAGGGGCAGATGCACAAAGAATGCTGGTCAGTGCAGGATCTGTCAAGAAAGCAGTAAAGCACCTTCCCAGGACCCAAGGAGGTGTCTGAGGAACTAGCTTGTCCTCAGGGTTCTCCAAGGATGAAGAAAAGCTGTCTGGTCCACCCTTCTGCATGAATGACTCGCTTAAGGGGGCTGACTTCCATATGACTTCTTTTGGACAAATCACAAAACATGTCACGAGTCCTGCCCTTCCCAGAACTCTGCTGCCTCTGTGCTCTGAGATAGGTTTGGGTCAGTTCTGGCCTCTGGCACAAACCTGGTCCAAAGCCCATTTTCACACAACTTATGAACTCAGCTTGTCTCTTACATTTTTGAATGTTTGAAAGCAAACAAGTTCTAAAGAATAACAATATGTACTGACACATGAAAATTATGTGAAAGTCAAATTTCAGTGTCCATCAATAAAGTTTTATTGGAAAACACACCCTGCTCATTCGTTATCTCAGCAGCCTCTGCTTGAGGACCAAAGGGCACTCTCTCGACTGAGACCATGTGGCCTGCAGAGTCTGAGATATTTACTATCTATTTCTCTTCTTTTTGAGACGGAGTCTCAAGCTGTCACCTTCAGCAGAGTGCCATGGCCTCATACCTCACAGCAACCTCCAAGTCTCAGGCTTAAGTGATTCTCTTGCCTCAGCCTCCCAAGTAACTGGGACTATAGGCTATTTTTTGTTGCAGGTATCATAGTTGTTTCCAGGTTGGAACCCACCAGCCTCTGTGTATGTGGCCACCATCCTACTATTTGTCTTCTTATAGCAAAGGTTTGCCAACCCTCTTTCTAGGATTTCACATTGGGAGCTGGGCTGGGGGGAGGAGCCGTTGACCATCTTGATGCATTTTCCATCTCAATTCGAAGGATGGTCTCCTCAGTCCTGCTCCTTCCTCAGAGCCCAGGGGGGACCTCAGGAGGTTAACAGTCACAGGGAGACCAGGCTAACAGTCAAAATGTAACAGCAAACTCAGGCTAATCAGGTGTGAGCCACCTGAGAAGAGCCACCTGCCAGCCAGGACCCCGGGGGGCACAGAAACAGGCACAGGGAGCCCCTGGCTTCATCCCCTGTCTGTGACAATCACTCCACAGCTGGGAACAGGAAGTCGAGATTTGCAGATGACTTTCTTTTTGACTGAGTTCAATTTGTTCAAATTAAGAAAAAAAAATAGCAATCCACACTTTATAAACAAATGCTGGTTCCTATTAAAAAGAAGTGTAAAAACTGGTTTGGAAGATTCCATTTTAATGACTTTGGTTTTGGGGATGAGGGCAGCTGTGCTTCCAGATGGGAGAAACTGGTTTTAAACAGAGGGTTGGGAAATCAGAAAACTGAAGATATATTAGAGGAGATATTTTGCCAGAAATCAAAAGGAAAAAATTGCTCCACACAACAGAACTTGATTGAAATCATAACTTCCAGGTGAGGCTTAAGTGGTTGCTTCCAAAGCAAAAAGACATCCTTCCCCCTCCTTCCCCCAACACCAACCCTCACCCTACTTGGCAAATGTCCTTCCTCCAGATCTCAAGGTGGCTCCTGGATTGACTTCCAGAACCTGGCAATCCGAAGGCAGCTGTCCCTACCAGAAGCCTCAAGGCTCCAGGCCCAGCCTGTCTACTTGCTTACCCAGGTCATCTGACTCCCAGCCAAAGCTGTGAGAGGGGGTGCTGGAGGTCTGCTGCCGTCTCCTGAGCTTGGCACTGGCCCACCTAGCAGGTAGAACCCGGCAGAGCAGGTGCCTCCACGGAGCAGGTGCTGGAGGTCTGCTAATTGCCATTTCAGAAAGAGTGTCTGGGCAGTCACTAAACGGGGAGCTGAGGCATTGCTGGGCCTCCTTGTGTCTCCTCGGTGGAATTGTAGTTTGTTCTTTCTGTTTGGGATACATGGGGGAGGCATAGTTACTCTCCCAGGCCTGAGGCCTCTGATGGTGCGGGGAGCTGGGACCGGTGCCTGGCCTCCATCTGGAAGGTCCCACGCAGGCATCCTCCTGGGCTGGCTCCCCGGTGCTGTGCAGCAGAATGCCTGCTGCCTCCAGTGAGAGCAGCAGCTGCCCCTGCCCTGGAGTTCCTGCATCTGAGCCCTTCCACTTTCCTGGACTGCACCAGGGCAGGCCATGTCCTAGCCCCATCTCTGTGTTTGCTGGGTCCAAGGGGTTTTGGGAGCAAGAGGCAGCTTCTGCAATCCAAGGGCAGCTCCCCAGTGGTGCAGGCCAGTCTCTTCCCCCACCAACTCTTCATCCCTGGGGCCCCTGCAGTCCAGTATCAACGCTGGGCCACCTGGCCCGCCCACCCAGAGGGCACCAGCAAAGAGTGGTGACCCACACATCTGTGTCTTCCCCTCTCTCCACAGGCCGGCTGTCCTCTCAGGCCTGCTGTCCCCACACTGGGTGTGGCACCTGCCATGAACCCCCACTTAGCGTAGGCGCCATGGTAGAGAAAGGATCCTCTTAGCGAGGGAGGACTCCATGGAGCCTGTGAGGCTCTCCTGTCCAGCGGGGGCCATGGCCCAGCCAAAGGACTCTGGGCCCCAGCATGATTGCCCAGTGATCCTGGGCAAGCATCACAGTACCTTTAAAAAAGGGACATGGCCACAGGGGATCCTTATGGGAGCCTCGAGGAGGGCCAGGAAATTAAGCTCAGAAGTCCCCGGAGAGCTGGGAGCTCCCAGGCCAACCCCAGGAGAATGCTGGGCTCAGAGTCCTGTGGCCAGCGCTGGGCTCAGCAGAAGGCTAGGGGAGGAGCCCAAGAGGGAAGGCGATGGAGCTGGCCATCAGGACAAGAGGAGGAGGAGGAAGATGCTGTAACAGCAGCAAGACCGTTGATTGCAAAGACCTCCAGCACCTGAGAATCACTGCAAGTGAAGTGGAGTGCCAAGAACTGTGGGACCCCCATGGTCATGGCAACCCCATGAAGCCCCAAGTGTGAGCACACTGAGTATTCCCTCTGTGCAGATGGGAGACAAATTTGAGGAAGGGGCACAGGGCCACATGGTGAGGGGGGCAGACATGGCACAGGCGCCTGGTTGCTCACCTTCCTAGGTGCTCAGGTGCCCAGGGTGCCCACTTGCCCAGGTGCCTGGGTGCTTGTGTGCCCAGATTCCCATGTACCCAGGTGCCTGTGTGCCCAGGTTCCCAGTTGCCCACATACCCAGGTGCCCACATGCCCTTGTGTCTGGGTGTCCAGGTGAACAAGTGCCCAGGATCTCAAGTGCCCTTGTGCCTTGGTGATGGGTGCCCAGCTGTCCACTTGCAACAGTCCTCCAGAAATGAGATCTTGGCTGAACTAACAGAAGTTCCCAAGACAAGGAAGGCGAGCATTTTGGGGCACCAGCTGCCTACGTGGAGGACAGAGAGGGAAACACCGAGACACTCGGGTATGGATAAAGGGACAGCAGGAGTGTCTGCTTGAGAGGGCAGCTCATGCTCAAATGGCCGATGCCGGGTGAAAAGCATTCAGGAAGCTTCAGGAACCCCACGAACAGCTGCGGGCTGGGTGTCAGCTGACCCTGGGAGAGCTGTGCAGGAGTGAGGCTGGTGAGACACGGCCCCACGTCCAGGACAGCTGACAAGGCCCCAGGCCCTGAGGGGTCCCGGCCCAGGAAGGCGGCACCCACTCCTGGCACACACCCTGGCCTGGCCACCGCAGGGCCCCTGCCTGGGGTTAGTCATGAGGAAAAGCATCTCTCATGGCTTTTTGTCCTTTTTCACAAAGAATTTTCAGAAACATAAATCTCATAGAGGAGTGCTCACAGAACGTCCAGAATGCGTGCTCCATAGTTTGCTGTGACTTGTGTCCTGACAACCCCACATAGAATCCCCGGGGAGAAGCACATTTCACCCTAGGCATATGTAACCGTGTCTCTCTGGAGCCAATGTTTCACAAAACACATGTCCCCTCACCAGCACGTGTGCCCTGGCCACCTGCCATTTGCTCTAGGACTCTCCATGCATCCAAATCGGTTGACTGATTGATTTCAGTACCTACGAGTGGGTCATAAGAGTAGTTCTGAGTTGAGTTGCCGCAGCCTGAGAGACGGAAGAGCAGGGGGAGGTGGCAGAGGGCACCTCCCTCTCAGGACAGTGCAAGCGAGGCCTCTCCGTGAGGAAGTCCCTTGGCCCTGGCACAGCACACTCCCTCCCTCCCAGGCTCCATCCTTCCTTTCTCCACTGGAGCAAAGGTGAGGCTGGGCCTGCAGGCAGCAGAGAGGAAGGAAAAAGGGAGAGGGAAGGTGAGTTCCAGGACCAGGACCCAAAGGGGATAACTGGGGGAGGAGAGAGAGGAGAGAGAATTGGCTGAGGCGAGGGGACCCCTGATGCCTGATCACTGGGCTGCCCCAAGAACCTGCCTCAGCGGAGTCAGTGCGCCCCTGCCCGGGACAGTCACAGCTGTGTAAAGTAACCAGGCAGCGGCTCTGCAGTGCAGAGTGGCGTGGGGCTGCAGTGCAGCCTGGGCTCATTCGAGGGACGCGTGACAACACCCCCCCACATTCATGTAATGAGACTTCGGTGACTTTAAAAATTATTGATAAATGTGATCATTTGGCCATATTTCCTAATTTAAAATAAGCAGCAGATTTCAAGACACAAGAAAGTGAACTTACTTCCAAATGCACAGCTCCCACTCAGGGCGTCCTGGGGAGTGTGGGTCCCACAGCCCCTTGTGGCGTGGGCTAAGGACCTGTGTGCCTCCCGTGGACATGGTGGCAGGGCAGGTAGGCAGCCTCCAGGTGTCCTAAACCTGATCTGCTCAACAAGGTGCCAACAAGGTGCCAGGCCTCTTTCATGTCTTCCAAATCTAAAATTTAGAACAACCCAGTGTGAACCTCTAAGCTGGGGCCTAGAGAATAGCCCAAGGTCCCCCAGACCCCTGCAGAGGCTCAAGCTGTCCCTGACACCGCAGTGGCCACAGCTGCCTCCCTGCATGCGGAGCTATTTATAGGAAGCACTCCCACGAGAGTCCTCAAAAATGAGGTGTTCAGTCAAAAAAACACCCTTTTTAGGTCAGGGAACCGAGTTTAAAAATACTTCTGTTCCATCTGCAAGTGTGGCCGACAGTGGGCTAGAGGCTTTTGTTATCCTGAGCAGCCCCAGGTAGCTTCTCCAAGTGGACCTTCTAGGCTGGCCAGCCCTGTGTCTGCTGGGACAGGCCAGGGGCGTCTCCCTGCACAGCCCCCTCTGCTCTCTCTCTTCTCAGGAACCCCAGGTGCCTGGCTGCCCCCAGCCCCTGCGGTATCCCTGGTACCCTGGAGGGACAGCCAGGCCCAGAGGTCTCCCAGGGGAAGCTGGGCTCTGGCACCAGTCACCCCTCGGGCCTGTGGGTGGAGTGTCTGAGCTGTGCAGAGGTGTGTGTGTTACTGTATGTGTGTGAGCAAATCTGGGTGTGAATGGTGTGTTCACTTGTGTGTGTTAGTGTGTCTCTATGTGTGTATGTCTGTGTGTGTGTGTACATGTGTGAATGCGTATAGGTGCCTGTGCATGTATATGTGTGTGTCTGTGTGTGATTTTGTATCTGAACGTGTAGGAGTGTATGTGTGTACATATGTAGGCATGTGTATGTGTGCACATAAGTGTGTGCGTGTGTATAGGTGTGTGTGTGCAAGAGGGACAGGGTCAGGGCAGGGGCTGAGGTTCGTGTTGGGGAGAGAGACCGATGGCTGTTAAGACCCAGGCACACTCCAGCTGCACTGGGCAGTATTTTGGGGACTAGTTTGAAGCTGGGTCAGATTAAGCATTTCTGACCACACTTCATTTGTGGGGCACCTAAACTCAGTGAGCACAGTGAGAAGCCATCCTGGAACACAAACCCTTGAGAAGAGGGGGACTCCCAGGAGAGGCCTGCTGAGGAGACTGTGCCTGGGGCAGCCCGCCACTTCCCAATCCAACATCAGTGCTGAGGAGGCCAGGCAGTCATGCCGGTGACAGCACAGAGGATTCAGGCCACTTCTGTCCGTCCCAGAAGCTGCTGGGCAGCATCTGCGCAGAACAACAGCTCCAAGCCGGGCCTATGCTGAGGCTACCGAAGGCTTGAGTATCTCAGGGTCTTATGTGGAAAAGCAGACATTGACGGTTGACATGAGTGGTCACAGGGCCACTTCCATCCTCTTTCAAGTCCTTCCTCCTGCCCGTCTGACCACTAATGGCCCAGCAGCTCGGACTGGGCTGCAATTTCTGCAGAGCTGGTAGTGGTATCTTCATGATTCAGATGAGAACAGAACTTTTCAGGAACTAAACGACTTTCCCACTGTGACTCAGCTCCAGGAAAAGGCAGGGCCAAAGCACCCCATTGGGCACTCATCTGGTCCCGCCATGCAAGGTGTGCACAGGGCTGAGCCCATCTCTCCTTCCCAATGCCCATCTCTTTGCCAGGCCCCGCACCTGCTCGGGCCAGGTCTTGCTCCCACACCCACTGCCCACTCCTCCTTCCAGCCCCTACTCGTTGGGACAGACACTGAGTTTGGGGCCCTGCCTGGAGTCTCTGGAAAATGAAGACAAGGACAGGGCTCCCAACACGTGGAAATACCTACAGTCAGCCTGAGAGTGAGAACGGGGTGAAGGTGGGAGTGGAAAGTAATCCATCTTTTTTCCATAATTGACAATAAGTTATCAAAGCGTTGGCATTTTATGTATCCATCGACTCAGTAATTCCACTGAATTTGATTCATATCAAGGAAATAACTATAGATTTGCACGTGACACAGCTACTGTTAATAGTGTGTTCTCTGCAGTGCAAATTTGGGCAGCAGTATTATATCACTGAAGAACACCTACCCCAGTAAGCAAATATTTACGACATAATATATCCTGAAAAAAGCTGGTTCCAAACATGACACACAGTTCAAGCCTGCATGTGTGCGTACATTAACGTCTGCAGCATACGCCATTCTCTTGGGAGTGGGTGAGGTTGCAAATAACTTTATTTTCTCTTTATCTATATATTCCAAACTTGTCTCAATGACAATTTAGTACTTTGTAAGTAAGAATAAAGTATTTTAATTTGAAAACATTTAATGAATTATTTTGTTTCTTTTTTCCTCTCCAATTCTATCTAGTGTCTACCTGGTCACTAGTAAACCCTGGGACACAGGCCACAAGAACGACCGAGCAAACCCCAGTGACCTGGGGGTCTCTGCTGCGCTATTGCTTCTAAAACCTGTAGTGTATTTCTAAAATACTGCACTGATAGTCTTCATCCTTTAATGGTGATTTTAGCTTTTTAAAGATTATCAGAGTCATTTAGAAAAGGATCTTGTGGAGTGTTAGGTGGAAGGAATGAAAGGGGAAAAGGAAAAGAAAAAGGAACGAGGTAGAAGTGTCCAGGAAGCAACAAGGCCAGGCTCACTCCAGAGCCCAGAGAGGCCTTGCTAAAGTCTTCTCGTTGATGTAAAAAGTGCACGTTGTGTCAAGTTTCCTCCTTGGGACCTGGAGAACTGGGTCTCCACTCTGCCCAAGACCAGCAATGTCCCCAGCAAGCCAGGGCAACTGTGCAGGATTGAGGCCCCTCATCGGTCCCGTCTAGTGCTGGTGTCCTCAAGCCTTTTTTTTTTCTTTTGAGATGGAGTCTCACCATGTCATGCTTGGTAGATTGCCGTGGCATCACAGCTCACAGCAACCTCAAACTCATGGGCTTAAGTGATTCTCTTGCCTCAGCCTCCCAAGCAGCTGGGACTACAGGCACCCACCACAATGCCCGGCTATTTTTGTTGTCGTCATTGTTGTTTGGTAGGCCCAGGCCGGTTCAAACCCGCCAGCCCTGGTGTATGTGGCCGGCACCTTACCCCCTGCGCTACAGGGGTCGAGCCTGTTCTCAGGCTTTTTAAGCCACACCATCAAGCTAGCTCTTTGCCACCAGAATTGCATGCTCTGCTCAAGGCCAGGCGCCCTGCTGTGGAAACGCCCCACAGAAGGCACACAGTGAAGACAGAAAGGATGCGTTTCTTTTTGACCACCAGCCGTCGGCACGGGGGTGGGGGGTGGGAGGCGGCATTTCAGGATGTGAGGACTGGTGTTTCAGCTGGGCCCCCATCTTGGCACCTCAGTGGCATCGAGGCCTTGGCAGAGACAGGGCTCACCTGGTGTGGCTCTGAACTCTGCTCCCTCCCTGAGTGTGACTTGGTTCCAAATCAAAATGCACTGCAAGAGCAAGTTGTGGGCAGAGTTTGGAGGTCATGGACAGCTCAAAGCCAAGGACTCGGGGCCTTAGAAGGGGACGCACACCAGTCTGTGTACAGCCAAGGGCTGTTGCTGTTTGTCCATGCAGTACGGAGCTTATAACCCACATCTCTGCTGAAAGCTTGGCAGGGCATCAGTCAGGGGACACCACTGTGCTAACTGGCCCTGCTGGAGGCTGTCATAGCCAGCAGGGTGGGAGTTCCTCGCATCCCCACCCACAGTGCTCTATGGCTCCCACCTGGTGCAAAGGGGGACGTGTGGCCACGGTAAGCCTGCAATAGGAGAGCTGGGCAGGTGCCCCAGGGAAGGAGCAGAGGCTCAGGGGGAGGCAGCTGCCAGAGGGCCGGGGGACAAGGCAGCAGACGGTCCTCCCAGTCCAGCGACCCCATTTGTAAGGGGTTTTGTCAGATCGGCCCCTCAAGGAACATTCCACTGAAGACGCAAGCAGCCCTCCAGAGCCGCTGCACTTCAGCGAAGGGTTGCTCCCCAGGGAAATGAGAAGGGCAGGGACGCTAGCAGGTGGTGCTCCCCGGGGCCCTAGGTGGCTGCAGCCTCTTGGTTCCCAGGTAAGTCTTCCCCCCACCTCCAAAAAAAAAAAAAAGAAAGAAAGCAAGAAAAAGAAACAGCGAGGACGGCAGGAGACTGGCCGGGAACCTCCCGGGACACTCACCCTGCCCCGTGCGGCGCCGCTCAGTCCTGGCCAGGGCCCCGCAGAGCACGGCTGGCCAGGGGCCCAGCCTGGGACGGCGCCCGCTCCGAGGACAAGCCTGTCCCGCGTGTCCCTGGCTTACAGCGCCCTCTGGTGGGAGCCTCCCGCCAGCTCTCAGGGGGACCGCGAAGGAACCGAGGCTGAGGCTGGACTCGATTAGGGAACCGGGCGCAGTGAACCCCCGCGGGCGCTGCACCCCGGGCCGGGGCTAAAGCTGCTATCCCACGTCACCGTCAGCTGTCCGGAGCTTGTGCGCCCCAGAACCGAGGCCGGAATCCCGCCCTCCCCGACGGGATGAAGGGGGAAGTCGTGCGGGGTCGCTGTCGCTACGGTGCTCCCGCAGACACCTCCCCATGGCGGAGGCTTCCCAGGTGCTTCTGCCATTTCAAACCCCCGCCCGTCTCCCCAGCAGAACTTAGTCTGCGGTCACACCCGGCTCACGCAGTGTTTGTCACCTGGTGCTAGCTGACACCCTGGGTCCCGGGGGGCTACTCACGGGGCTACGTGGGGTGCTGGTCACAGGTGAAATCCCTGGGCCACGGCGGTGTCATCACGCGTGTTAGCGGTCGGCAGCTGGGAAGAGCACTTTGAAAAATACGTTTTATCATTCTCTCTCCTCGCTCATGGCTATGCAACGTTTTCTAAACCATCTGAGAATCTATTGAATACATGTCCCCCTTTATCCTTTTCAATGTGTGCTTCCCCCAATTCAGGATGCTGTGACAATCACCCCAGAGAATCACATATTGCCACACTCTTACCCAGCTGCAGACTCACCCCATCTCTCCAGCTGCTCCAGTAACACCCTTCCAGCCTCCCCCAGGCAGGCTGTCTGTCTGTCCTGTGGCCGCCCCAGAAATCAGGTCACATGTGGACTGAAGGTCATCTTCTCTCTTTCACAGCACAGACTGCATGGTGCATGTGTGACCTGAGACTCATCCAACCAGCCCCCATGCTTTTGCACTTGGGTAGTTTTTGATATTTGCAATTACTACTGCAAAATGACATCATGAGTGTTGATATATTGTTGCAGGATTTATGCTGGGGTAGCCCCGAAAGAGAGATTCCGGGTGGAGGAAGATGCACAGTGGGTAGGTTTGGTTAGATTTCACCTTCTCCCAGCTGTGGCAGCACTCACCAGGATGGGGGCAGGGGCAGACTCTGGACCCTCTGCCGTCTCAGGGTGAAAAATGTCACCTGCATGCACACCTGCTTCCCATGAGTGAAGCTGCACATCTTTTCACAGGCTCAAAGTCCATTTGATGTTTTCGTAAGTTATCCGTTCATATATTTTGCCCCATTTTTCTATTTTTTATTTTATTTTGAGACAGAACGATGTCACCCTCAGTAGAGTGTGTTGGCATCACAGCTCACAGCGACCTCAAACTCTTGGACTTAAGCAACTTTCCTGCCTCAGCCTCCCAGTAGCTGGGACTACAGGCGCCTGCCACGATGCCTGGCTATTTTTCTGTTGCAGTTGTCATTGTTGCTTAGCTGGCCCAGGCTAATTTTGCCCATTTTTCTTTTAGACTTTGAGATCTCAGCCCTTTATCTTGGATAGCAGCAGCTGGAGGTACTTTCTAATTTTGTCCTCGGTTTTGACTTTGCTGGTAGCATTTTTTTCTTATAAACTTTTTTCTGTTTTTACGTCATTTCTTAATCTTTCATTTAATCTGGATTTTGAGGTGCAGGTAGAAAGCCTTCTTCTTCATACTGTCTTCTAACAGTGGTGTGTTTGCACCTCTTACCTCTGCCCCTGGGTCCGTTTACTCCTCAGTGGACTGCAGGGAGTGAACCTAATTTTATCTCCTAAGTGCGTATGGTGTTGAGAGAGCTGAATCAAGAACAAAAGTGTTTCTTTATTCATCCAAGTTGAGAGCTCACATCTTTCAGGAGGGTTTTAATAATTTTCATTTTGAAAATTTTGAATTTGTTCCTACTTTATATTTCTTATTGAGATTATAAATGAAAATGTTCTCTTTAATTCTATCTTTTAGCTGGCATTTATTTGTGTATAGAAGCCTATAGATTTTCTACTTTGATATCCTTGTTTAATTTTTGTTTTAAAACAAATTTACCATTGATTTCTCGGGGGTTTTTTTCCCCTTATATATTTTCATGTCATCTGAAGGTGAAGCAATCTTCTTATTTTCAAATTCATAAGCCTTAAGTTATTTCCTCTTGCCTACTTTCATTAGCTAATCTCTCCAGCACGAAGTTAAATAGTCCCAGGGGGAGCATGTGCCCTGGCCCCATCCTGATCTGGGCAGAGACATCTCCCAGGAAAGAGAAGGGATCTCTGCCATTCAGATTCAGGGTATTCGTATTTTATCATGTTAAGAAAAGACCCATCTAGTCCATTGTATTCCTGAGAGTTTTTATTAGAAATGGGTGTTGAATTTGGCAAAGGATTTTTTCAGATATAACACAATTTTTCTTATACCCATTAATACTGTGAATTATATTAATAGATTTCCTGCTACTAAACAAATCCTGGCACTTGGGATAGACTTCATTTGGTCCTGGTGAGTTATTTTCTAAGTGCTGTGATTCTTAATGTAGTCTTTGGTTCAATATTTCATTTAGGATATTTTTGCATTGATATTCATAAATATTATTTGTCAGTAATTTTCTTTTATTGTGCTCTTTCAGGCTTAGATACCAATGATGTATTTGCTTCATAAGAAAGATGTGAAACTTTTCTTTGCTTTTAAATGATTTGAAACAATTTAAGTAGCAGCAGTCATACCTGGTCTCTAAATGTTTGGCAGAATTCCTCTGTACACCGATGTGAATGCACTTAATATCACAGAAAGAAGCACACACTTGAAATGGTTAAAATTGTAAATTTGATATCATGCATCTTTTACCATACTGAAGTCCTTTTTATCAATAGTAATTGCCCCTTCACATTTCTTATTTTATTTGTACTTTCTTTTACTCTTTATTGGCTATTTAAAAAATTTCTTCCTAAGAACCAGGATTTTATTAATTTTGCTAAATAGGTATTTTAATTTATTAATTTTGCTAAATAGGTATTTTAGGTATTTTTGCTTGATTAATCCAGAGAGAATTTCAGGAAGCTTCAGATTGCATCATTGGAATGGTCCTTATCAAAGCTCCCAGAAAGGGCCAATCCTTGGAACTGTCAGCAAGTCTGCCTGTGGGTGTGCGCAGTGGCAAGAACAAGTCAGCAGGAGGCGGCACGGAGCAGGCCTGGCAGGTGGCCCTGCACACAGAGAGCAGGTAAGAGGCACTCACACCTCTCACACACCACAGCTGCTCTCCCAATGTCGAATTTCAGAGTCTAAGATTGAAAACACCCAGCCCCACTCTCCAAGCTGGGCCAAAAGCTTACACAGGGGAGGAGGGAAGGTGATACCTGCATTTGTCACCAAGTTACCCACCATCAGAAGACCCATCTTGGGGGCAGGCAATGGGTCCAGCTGTCCTTTCTGGGGTACTCACATTAGGACCCATTTCTGAAACCTATGTTGGCAGCTGAGGCTTTATCCAGGACCTTTCTATGCTACGAAAGCTTCATGGTCACTTAATCACGAGCTTCCTGGAAAAGACATGAGAGGGCAGAGACGGGGGTTGGGAAGTCTGATTGCCCTGCTGGCACCTGACACTATTGGAGCATTCCTGGCGTCAGTCACCGACTGGTATTTGCATTCAATTCCAACTTGCTCAAGGCCAACGTTGAGGCTGCAGAGGTCAGTGTGGCTGTCCAGGGCTGCAGTATGGCTCCCTATCATGGCAGGGCTTCCCCAGGGTGGTTCTTTGGGGTCTGCAAGGAAGTACATGCTGAGGTCAAGGTGGTGCTGCGTGGCCTGGAGCAGCTCTGGAAACTCCATGATGCTCCCTGCCCAGGAGACCTAATGGGGACCGAGTGTCACCTGCGCTCACAGCACAACCAAAGAGCTAAACTGTGCAGGGGGAGGGAGGCCAAGTCGTCAGCGAGCTGAAAGGGAGTTGAGCTCCCATTTCCTTCAAGGACATAAACATACACAAGATTGGGGACAAGGACTGTGACAGCTGCACAGTTGCTCAAAACACATCTGGGTTCCATTTTTCTCAGGTCTCAGAATGACATTGCTGAAATCCAATACCCCAGCTCCTGCAGTTGGGCAAGGAGCAGGTTTATCCAAAGGGTAGGTGGATGCCAGTCCACAAAGGACAGGCAGATAGGGAACAATGTCCAGCCCCCATGTCCCGTGGTCCACTGAGAGGGTGGCAGGGCCTAGGTCAGCTTGCTAACTTCAATCTCCATCTGGTCCCATGCAGCAGATGGTGACAAATGGCTTCACTCGGTAGAGGTCAGGCATGCCCCAGCTCTGTGCATCAAGCCCCTGGGCCCACTGCTCACTTTCTCGTTCTGTCCACGTCAGGCCACAGAAAGGGCAAGAAGGAACTTTTCTCTTCTCTCATCATAGCCCTAGGCAAGGACAGCAAGAAGGCTTTGCTGTTAAACGCGACGGCCACCCAGAGCGCTCCACCAGCACTAAGTGCTCCTCAGCACTAAGCTTCCCCTGTAGAACTCTTTCACTACTTGCGTTCCCTCTGACTTACCTAGAAATCGTCTCCTTGAAAATACGGAAATACATTTTTCTTTTAGAGACAGTCTCACTTTGTCGCCCTCAGTAGTGCCATAGTGTCACAGCTCACAGCAACCTCCAGCTCTAGGGCTCAGGCGATTCTCTTGCCTCAGCCTCCTGAGTAGCTGGGACTGCAGGCACCCGCCACAATGCCCGGCTATTTTCTTTGTTGCAGTTTGACCAGGGCTGGGTTTGAACCCGCCACCCTCGGTATATGGGGCCGGCACCCTACTTACTGAGCCACAGGCACCGCTGGAAAGTACATTTTTGAGTAAGAAAAGGACCCATAAGATGAGGCGGAAATGTCTCATGGCAGCTCACACTGCCGCCACTTGCAACCCTGCTCTGGGTGCAGAGACGCCCTGGGCCTGCCTGCTAACACCATACAATTCATTGCACAAATATACACCCAGGCCGCCAGGGTCCCAGGCACGTTTGGGGAACAAAGATGTGAACATACAGAACCTTTACAGTAGCTTCTATTCATAAATCTCGCTAAAATTCAAACCCCCAGTTTTCTCCCTGAATTTGTGTTCCTGCCCATCTTCTGTAAAGTTCCCATTACTCACAACTCTAGATTTTACATAAAAAAAAATGTGGAAACAGCCTAAATGCCCACCAACCCAGGAATGGATTAACAAGCTGTGGTATATGTACACTATGGAATACTATTCAGCCATTCAAAAAAAAATGGAGACTTTACAGCCTTTGTATTAACTTGTATTAACCTGGGTGGAAGTGGAACACATTATTCTTAGTAAAGCATCACAAGAATGGAGAAGCATGAATCCCATGTGCTCAATTTTGATATGAGGACAATTAATGACAATGACACGGTAGGGGTGAGGGAAGGAGAGAGCAGAGAGAGGGAAGGAGCGAGGGGGGTGGGGTCTTGGTGTGTGCCACACCTTCTGGGGGCAAAACACGATTGTAAGAGGGACTTTACCCAACAAATGCAATCAGTGCGACCTGGTTTCTTGTACCCTCAATGAATCCCCAACAAAAAAAAAAAAAAAAAAATTTATTCTTGGAATATGCGTTAAAATGGGAGAAAATTGCTTTTAACTATAATCACATGGTATTTTTGGATAATTTAGGTTTTAAAATTCTGTTAAATCAGATTTAGAAAATTAATCGCACACATCTTCTGTCACGGATCACTTCCTGCTCCATTTCAACTTCCCTCCACATCAGTGCCCTTTCTCTCCTTCTTTCTTCCTTAGATCCAAACTGACACATTTTTCTCCCCAGACTTATAAATGAGAACAACACATAACACACAACATCTTTTGAAATAACTATAGTTTTCTGAGACAGGCGGTGGCTTCTCTGTGGAGCCAAGAGGTGCCCAGCAGTGGCCTTGCGCAGCCTGTGCCTAAAGGATCAGCACAGGTGAGGACCCTGGTGACAGCTGTGCTCTCCCCCAGCACCTCCAGGGGCTCAGTCACACTGGCCTGGCTGGACCACGAGGGTGACTAGGAAAGAAACCACAGTCACTGGCCCACAGACTGTCCCACCAAGGGTGACAGGTCTCAGGACGGCAAGCCTCATACCTCCCATCAAACCCGAGGGACAGAGGGGATGGCATTTACTCAGAACGGTGGTCCGTTCTACAGGTAAGAAACTGAGGCTTTGTAGGGGTGAAGTGCGGGCAGAGCCAGTAACTGCCATCCCCTTGATCCCAAACACAGACACAGCACCAGCACCCGACGGCGGGAAGCCCCGGCAAGGTATGGGGGCCTGTGAACCTTTGAGCTTGCCTCTCCTTGCTGTCTCCTTTAACAGTGTTTCCTGGAAGAGGAGCTACTTTACTTTAAAAATATTTTTTAAAAATAGGCCCTGAATTCCAAGCAATTTTCAGCAACATGAAAAATGCTTTATGCTACATTCAATGAAAAATGGATACAACAGGGTCAAGCACCGATTCCAGCTACTCACAGCACACGGAATTCATGGACAGCGAAGCATGGCGTGTGGGCAACTGTTTTTCTATATTTTCAGCCTTTTATTGTAATGGTATAATACAACAAGTCTCTTCTGAATAAGTGTAGAAATTATTTGTAGACCTTTAAAAAACTTAAAACTTCTCAACTGCTGGCTAGGATCAAATGCGGAGACTATTAACTCCCCAACTCAAACAAAACAGATCTTACTTTGACCCTGACCCTGGTCACTTCAGAGTCACGCAGAGCATGCATGGTGTGTGAGACAGAGGTGCCCCTGACCTGGTTATGGGACCACTGATTATACACTTGTGTCCAAGTCACAGGCTGTACCAGAGGGGGCAAGCCAAGGGACCAGGGGTCAGCCCCCTTCCTTGGAGAAAACACTACCCTCGTCCTCCTAGGCAGGGTCATAGGCGCCCTCTGCACAGGGGTTCATGTGCAATGTAGACAGATCTGACTGCTGAAAGAATGGAAGCCACAGAGTCACAGTAGAAACTGGAGATTTTATTAACACACCTTTCACATTACATACAGTATAGTTCAAACACACTTTTTGGTATAAAGTCAAACAAATGATACAACAATACATTTGCTTTTCAACCGAGTCACTACTATTCTTCACATATATTCCTGAGAAAGTTCCCACAGCCGTGAGCACAAAGTGAACAGTGAGGTCATGTCACTCCCACAGACGCCAACTTCACGTGCTTGGGAGAAAACAGGAGGTAGCTCAGACCCAGAGGAAGGCAATCCAGGCATCTCTGGATTTTTGAACTCGCAATGCTCCCAAATCAACACAGCGCTACCCCCTACGTCAGCGCTGCCCCCGGTACGGCACATCCAGCACACGCATCAGGGCCGGGAGGGCCACAGTCAGCGAGAGCAGAAACAAGGGTCAGACGGCCATCACTTCCAAGCGGAATGAGAGGCGCGCTACTAACAACACTGAACCCATGCACAAGAGGTCCTGCAAAAGTAGAGGGGATAAGAAACAGAGGTGGGTGATTAATGACACGGCCAGGTGCGCGCCACGGGACACTGGCATCTGTGAGTCAAACTGCAAAATAACAGAATAAAAATGTTATTCTCTCCAATCAGACCTGGAGGAATAAATCATGAGTAAAGACCTGTCAAAGCAAAGGTTTAGAGGGGATCAAGTTGCAAACACAGTCCACAAACACCCAAAGCATTTTGCTCCCACCCAGAGTGGGTTTCTGGACTTGACGCTGAGCAGAGCAACAGGGCCCCGTGCAGCCCTCAGCAGCAGACAGCAACAGCAGGGGGCCGGGGAGAGGGGGTGGAGGAGGATGGAAGAGACAAGAGGGGATCAGAGTGGGAAGGAGCGGTCAGGTCCAGACACAGGAAAGCAAAACAGGAGGGCCGGGAGGGGAAGAGCAGGGCAAGGCTTGGCGAGGTGGTCCCCTTAGGAACATGCGTCTCGAGAAGAGGACAGAAACACCCAACAGACAGAACCAGCTCAAGAATAAAAATAACTCTGATTCTGCACTTTGTCGTCCTTGTACCTGAAAATTAAATAGTGGAATTAAAGCCTAAGAGTTAAAATCCTCACAGAGGAAAAACATTCTGGATCCCACACCTGTGAAAAGCAAAGCTGATTATAAAAATGAGTGATTACTTGCTCCTTGCACGTCAGCAAAATGTGCACACATTATTGTAAAATTTTATATATTCTAGGAAAATACTGTAGAATGCATGAAATTTATAGTACTTTAAAAATTGGCTACCACTACACGTGCCTTAAAATAAAAAGTGGTTTAAAGGAGAATCGGGCTGAGAGAAAGTGGTGAGGTCTGATCTCTGGAGCACACCGAACTGGTAATCACAGAATGTATTAAAATGCTGCCTGCCTGTGCACTCTGTGGAACATGTCAAAATAAAAAACTACATGCTGTCTCTTTTAAAAGGCCCTATGTTTTTCTACATACCTCTTAAAATCAGTAAAATAAAAACAAGCAAAACATCCACACGAAGCCCTCTTAATATTTCAGTTGTTTAGAAGGAAATGGGAACACCAAGTCCCGGAGAAACAGTTCACTCAGAACACCTGCTCCATCTGCCTGACCTGACTGAAAGGACCTGCCAAACCATGACAGAGAGAGTCACAACTGTAACATGTCCTCTAAAGAGACAGGTGGCAGCGTGTGAGGGAGGTGGCCCTTCCAGCCACACACTGCCACAATACACCTGGGATCCAATATGAATCAGTGGGTTCTGCTCTGGTTCCAGGACACAAAACCATGGACTTACATACCTAACAAGTTAGGTATTTTAAGTGGTAAAAATTAAATAGGTTGCAAAAAAACCTTACATAAAATCCTTAGGATTTAATGTTAAATCAAGGCTAGATGCCTCTGGACAGTTCATATTTAAGAATAAACACAAAAGCACTTCATTCGCAACTTTTAAAAATAGTTGAAAGGTCAGCAGAAAGCCTGTCCAGCAGTGTCAGTGTCTACACTCTCCCCTCGTGGGTGTGAATGTCCCTACGGCTTCCTTCACGGGGGCCTCTCAGTCTCTTCCTACCCTACAAGTCCCCAATAGCACTTACAATTTTTTAAAGAACCAACAATACCTTTCAAGCTTTCTCTCTCTCCCCCTCTTCTCCCTCCCACTCCAAATAAATAAGGGGAGAGGGGTGGTTATAGCTTAATGCAGAGAAGGCCACTGGGCCTCCCAGGGTGCCAAGCCAGAACAAGCCTCCAAGTGAGGAGGGCCTGGCCTGCAGACACTGCCTGGGATGAGACCTGACTCCTGGGCAGCTCTTCTCTCCAGCGAGCACCAAGAAGAGAAAAGCCACCAAAGTGTCTGGGCCTCTGTGACAGGCCAGAGCACTGCAGCCGTCACACGGGGCCCCTTGTTTTGTGCAGTTATGTGACTAAAACCCGTTTCCAACAAGTGTCAGTCCATGGTCTATGAGCATGTTGAGCTTACCTTCCCAATGAAATGACAAAGAAATAAAAAATAAACAGAACCAAATAAAAAACAAAACAAAACAAAAGCCAAAAGAAGAAAAACATGGATGGTTCTTAAAACCCATCCTAGGAGAAAAGGTGCAGGTCCTCAGGTTTCCTCCACCTCCCCTGCCTCAGGAGGCACACTCTCACCGTGACTGACCGTGACCTGCCCTCTCAGGCCAGAGTGGTAGAAGGAAGTGTCCCTTAACACTGAGGTGACAGCCCACCCTCCCCTTCCCACCTCCCTCAGAAACAAAGCCTTCCCTTTGCAGAATTCAGCAAAATACCATTTGAGGGGGGAAAAAACCCTGGGTGCGGGATGGAAGCTCGGGCACAATTCAGAAATGCTAAGGAACCAAGCTTAAACTGCTGTTTGTCCAGGGCCTTTACAGAGCAGGTTAGGAACTACCCATATGAAAAACAGGCACGGTGAAACCACACCCCGTCCCACCCGCCAACTCTCCCCACAAGGCAGGGTGCAGCATCTGCATAGGTGGCCGCCTGCTCTCAGAGGGGGCACCCCTCAGAATTTCTCTCGGAAAGAAGAGATATATCCTTTAGAAGAGTATCAGATATGGATTTAACAAACGTGGCCAGACCAAGGGCAAAGCAATGCTATGTTCAGATAAGCGGCTAAGTAAACTTATGTTACATCACAAAATCAAAACAAGATAACGCAAAAAGAAAAAGTAACTTCGCTCCACATAATTATCCACTGGTTTACCTTATGAGATATATTGATATTTACTGCCTTTAAGCTTCTTGAATTTGTGAACAAATAATACACAGATCAGGATAAAAGTATTGACTTACTACCATCTTTATAAAAGTCGAATTTACACACAAACACAACAATTACGGAACTATCTCCATTAAACTTTGATAAGACAACACAAAAGAACTAACAAGTAGCTAAGTTACTTGCTGAGTTGAAAGCATTCCCAATAACATTTTAATTCTGAAAGGTCCATATTTACACTATGCTCAATGCCCTGCATCTCATTTCAAATGCATGATAAAGAAAGAACAGAGATAATGGTTGCAGCAGATCTTCTACGAGGGTCCAGCTTACGCGGTCTGACCTCACTGAGAGAAGTGCACCAAAAGTGGAAATAACAGGACTTTCTAATTCTGCTTCTTTCCTTTTCTGTGGTTTCCTTCAAGGAAACTAAGTCTTTATTACGGAGATGGGCAGGTACTAAGAGCCCATTTTCAGTGATCGTTAGCATTAAGAGGCGGGGCTGTGTGTGGCTGTCGTGACTGGTGCTTTAGGACAGGTCTGGCTGACTATGCTGATCGTCCTTCCAGAACATTCGATCCAGAGAGAACTTGCTTGTGTGTGGGCAGTTACAGACACACACACCTCCCAAGCTGCACATGACACTGAGACACCAAAAGGAGTCTGTGCTGCACACCGGCGCCCACGGGCCCAGCGTCACTACACTAACTGAGAGAAGCCTCCATGCCCCACTTCCGAGATAAGCTGCGCACTTGTGGTCTTTAAACCACAGCACACTCAGCTACCTTAGAGAGTGGCAGAGATTAGCTAACTCATGTATTGCACCAGGAAGCTCTCGGTGACACAGGGAGCCTACGCCTGCCCACGACCCTTGCACTAGGTAGTCTGCATCTGTTTAAAAACAGAGCCTGTGGGCGCCAAACTCATCCTTTCAACGCTGCTCTCTGTGACTGAGACAGATAAACTACGCCTTTTAAATATAGGTACACATCGGATCTCACTGTGAACACAGCGGGAAGTGCGGCTGTGGGCCCGCTGCTTGGATGCCCTCCTGCCCTCCTGCGTACTTGGCGAGCAGGGCTGCCTTCCGACCCCACCCTCCACAGGTGGCCGGGAGCTCTCTGGGACAGCAGGGCTGGCACCATAGTTGCAGGGTTTCTAGCACAGCCTGTCAGTGCCTGACTTTCCAGAGCCAGCGGTTTCTGAAAAGCAGCCACCAAAACACACCTTGCAGCTGCCGGGGTTTCTCTGTAGCACACAATACCATTTTAGAGTCAATGCTACGGAAAGCCTCACAGGGTCTGGAATATTCTTCTCCGCTTAATAACGTTTTGGTAACTTAATTTGAAAATGCATATAAAATGTCAACTGCAGACACGAGATGAGACAAGCCTTGTGCCTTTCTCGTCAGCCCCTCCTTCTGGAGGTGACAGCCCTGGGGCTGCGCTCACTGCAGAGGTAGTAAGTGATAGCAGGCTTCTGGATCCCTTAATTCTATTTGTAAATGTGACATGAAATTGTAGGTATAAAATATAGCTAAAAAATCTGAGTGTGCCCTTGTAGTATTTGCTCAAATAGTTTAGGGCCACTTCAGAATATATCCAAAACAGTAAAATCTTTATAAGCAGAATGCAATAAGGCACTTTGTCAGTGTTTTCCCAGAATGAATTCATTCCACTAAGGTTTCTTAAGCAGACTACGTCTCACCTAAGGGAACCTATACCTAGGTTTACTAAGCGCCGATGTTGATGACGACACAGACATGTCTCATCTCAGGTTCCACTGTCCCTGCTAACAGCTGCCCTCACACTACATGCCATGCAAAGGCGCCACAGTGAGCACCACTGGCTCTCAGGTCCGCTGAAGGACAGTGCGGCCCCTGCTCAGTGGCCTTCAAAAAAAAGGGTAATCAAAGCAATGATAACCAGCTTCCCAAAGAATGTCATACATTACAGAGCCAGCGAAACACAACAGGCCACTGTGGGCTGCATTGACAAGGGAGAAGACTGGATGGGTCTGCTCTGCCTCAGGCCGCTCCTCCACCTCGGGGTGGGAACCCAGCGTGGGCTGCGGGGGAGGGCACCATGGCCAGGGTCCTGCCCAGCCCACTCACCTGACTGTGGAGAACCTAAGAAAGCAGGCAGTCACCTTGGGACTAGGAGCATACAGTTGGGGCTTTTGAAATACTGACAAGAAGCAGAATCTCTGTTCAATTGGCACCACTCCCGACCAGCCCACTCACACCCTGGTTCTCCAGGATATGCAAATGTCAATCAACCGTCACCCAAATTTTAATCTACGTTTTTATGAGAGCCATTTGAGGCTTTCTGAGAAGACCACGCAGGCTGAGCGTGGCTGAGGAGACTCTTCTAGCCTGCACTGAAGATAAGTGCAACCATTATCAAAGATTCTTTGCTGTGAAAAATACTTGGAATTTGTGACGTTCATGTTCTTTCCTGAATCTAAGTCCTTGTGACCGATCACACAGTCAGATCATGAAGAACAACGTCTACATGCATTGTAAGCACTTTGAAAACAAAAGAAAACGAAAAACTTGGAGTTCTTTGTGGTGACTACAGAATCTGAAGGAATCAACCTAACACCAAACTCCAGCGTGCTGTGTAAGTTCAGCTCTCCTGGAATCAACCCTGTGGCCGGCTGGCGCTCCAGACAACAGCCGGAGAGATCTAAGCTCCTGGGTTCTGCGCCGTGGCAGCTTCCTCGAAGAAATCCCACAGTGAGTGTACAGCGCAAGGTCAGGTTTCCTGCCAGAATCACTCCACAATCAGGGCCACGTTTATGTGGGACAAGTCTATCATATGCCTGTGGGAATTTAAGGAAACAATCAGTGGCTACTCTGCACCAGCATCAGTTTGCCAAGGGGAAGAAAACTAGGGCAGGACGGGGATTCCTGATCAATGAAAGCCTGGGACACCCACACACGGCTTCCCCGACAAGATCTACTAAAAACAAGGGCTGACCAAGGTGGCACCTGCCAGTGCAAAGGGGCGCAAGACAGAGGCCCCGCCACCCACACCACCACCACCAGTGCAGGGCACTGGTACCTGTGAAACTTCTGCTGAAACGCCAACGCATGGGCTGGCTCCTTGAACTTAGCTATGGCTTTCCGTTGCTGGGGAAGCATCTGTAAACTCTAGAGGAAGAGAACACAGAAATATTTTAAAATCACATTGTAAATGGTAAAAACTCTTTTAAAATTATATACATACATGGTGGGCATAAAGTTTGTGTGCAATTTAAAATAGTTTAACCAGCCAGGCGCGGCAGCTCACACTTGCAATCCTAGCACTCTGGGAGGCCAAGGAGGGTGCACTGCTCTGAGCTCACAGGTTCAAGACCAACCAAGCAAGAGCAAGACCCCATCTCTTAAAAATAAAAAATAAAAAATAAAAAAGCCAGACGTGGCAGGCGCTTATAGTCCCAGCTACTCAGGAGGCTGAGGCAAGAGAATTGCTTGAGTCCAAGAGTTTGAGGTTGCTGTGAGCTATGACAACACAGCACTCTACAAAAGGGTAAAAAAGTGAAACTTTGTCTCGAGAAAAATAAAAAATGGTTTAACATGGTAAATTAAATTGCACATGAACATTATGGACACCCTACATACACATTATCAGCTTTAATACAAAATTTGAGTGCAGGTTAACGTTTAGATCACTAAAACAGACTGACTTTCCTATCTATCTCCCTGGAAATTTTTCTTAGCTAACCAATAATCTCTTCCTAAGCTGTGTTTTAATAAATCATTCCCATGATGACACTTCCTTCCTCTAGGGCTGGTGTCAAGACCTTCCGTCACCTGGATACAGAAGCTGCCCAAACCTTCTCTGTGAGAGGCAGTAGCAGGTGCCCTTGGGTAGAAGCACCTCTTCTTCTCATGCCTTCCTATAAAATGACTTTGAATGGGACCCTCGGTATCCTTTTTGAAGACCAATACCCATCGCACCAGAGGCTACTGCTGTTTAGTAAGGACCCCCGGGTCTATAGCAGGCAGTTGCCCCTGAGGGGTGGGGAGGAGGCAGGCAGGAAGACAGCTTGGCCACCTACCAGGTGTCGTTCTGTGATTGTTCAGCAACCTCAACCTCCACAGCATAGTCCTTCTCAACTCTCTCATGAACTCAACTTACTACCCCAGACCGATCAAAGAGCAGGCCTCCATGGGCAGCTCTGGTGTCGACACCGTGCGACACTGTCCTGAGGAACTACACTCACCACCGCATCTCCAGTGATGAGGACCACCTGCTGCTCAGTGAGCTATGATGGCTAGAGAAATAACTAACAGTAACATGCAGGCCTTTAAAAGCACCTATACCTGTGGCCATTTAATTTTAAACCATCTGTCAAAAATCTTACAACAGAAGCACACAGCTAAAAATATCAACGACTTGGAAATTTTCAAAAGTTATACCATATATGAAACATGAAACCGGCTGGGCAAGGTAACTCAAACTTATAATCCTAGCATTCTGGGAGGGCGAATTGCATAAGATCAAGAGTTTGAGACCAGGTTGAGCCAGAGTAAGACTTTATCTCTATTAAAAATAGAAAAACTCAGGGCAGGACCTGTGGCTCAAAGGAGTAAGGCGCCGACACCATATATTGGAGGTGGCAGGTTCAAACCTGATGCCGGCCAAAAACTGCAAAAATAAATACATAAATAAATAAATAAAATAAAAATAGAAAAACTAGCTGGGTATTATGGGCACCCGTAGTCCCAGCTTCTTGGAAGGCTGAGGTAAGAGGATCACCTGAACCTCGGAGGTTGATGCTACTGTGAGCAAGGCTGACACTAGGCCATAGCCCTCTGCCCAGGGTGAGAATGAGACTCTGTCTCCCCCTCCCCCCAAAAAAAGTTCCCTCCATGGAAACAGGGCTCTGTGGTGGGTCTCTGGAGTACAAGCAGCCTCTCAGACAGCAGGCCCAGCAATGCTTAGGTTGAATGATCAGAATCTGATTTATAGGAAAAGAGGAAACTAGTATTTGCTGGGGCCTATGCTATGTGAGGCCAAGGTCATGGCTGGCATGTGTCATCTCATTCAATCCCTACCACAGACAGCTTAGTAGTGGTGTCAATTTTAACTGAGGCTCTTGAGGGAGAAGGACTCTGTGTAAAAGCTGCACACCAGGAAATGGCAATTCAGAATCTGAACCCAAGTCACACCTCAAGCCCAGACTTGCTGCGACAGCCAGCTATGTTTTCCAGGGCCAACACCACAGCAAAAATGAGCTGAGCATGCAGAGTAACGTGCCCGTGAGTCCCAGAGAACTGCTGGCATATAAGGAAGTTAGCACAGAGAGTGGACACAACGCTGGCCCACATATGCTGTGTGACCGAAATGCAAGCTCCTGTTGTCACTGCTGCTCTGTCTGGTGCAGGCCTTTCAATGCTGTTAAGAATCAAAACAGAGAAATACTTACATCTACTCACTGGGAGATTGTGAACTTTATACTCTTATGAGGAAAGTTTTTTTTATTTCTTTTTACATCATGGAATTTCATTTATTATAGGATTCGGTTTCTTCCTAACATAGTTTTAGCCAAAATCCAGCAATAGGAAAATAAATATAAGTAAAGGGGCCTCAAAAGTTGTAATTAACTTACTTCCTGATTCTAACGGTTAATTTGGTTTTAGTCTCTGAGGACGGAGCAGGTGGTCAGGCCTGCTCTGCAGAAGGCTGCCACTGAGAGAGTGTGAGGTGGCTGGAGGTGCCTGGGCTGGCAGAGCCTCTGTACCAGCAGGAACTGCCACCTCCCTTCCCTGTGAGCAAGGTCCGGCCTCCCCAGGAGCCCATGTCCCTGCTCTTTAGAGGGAGAACCTTCTTTCTGATGTTAAAGACCACCAGGCAGGTCTCATGCCGATGGCACCTTTTCTCATCTGAAATTCTCAAACACACCACTATACTTACGCCATTTCTATCCTAGTTATGACGTTTCTACAAAATCTTGCCATTCATCACTCTGTAAATCAACCTATAGATAAATGACTTTAAAGTGAACTTTCTAAAGGCTTATGAATGTTCTTTAAGAGAAGAAAACACAAATTCGAGAGTAAAATGGCTATCCTATCACTGCTACCACTCAGATTCTACAGGTCTACAAAGTAGAGTTAACCTGCAGTCATTAGAATGTTCTATAATCAGAAGGCCCCAAGCTATAGGTCTGTCCCAGGCGAGCCACAGCCGCCATGCATGTCCCAGCAGTGAGCACTAGGTGGCACTGTGTCCCAAAGCAGAAGGACAAGACCTGTCATTCTGAAAACAAGTGGGGTTTCAACCTTTATCCCAAAACACACAGAAAAAGACATTTTCCTTCCTCAAACCAGGAAGGTAGTACTGAAACCCTGGGTCACTTAGAACTTTCCCTTTGAAGAACATATTTAACCATAATTAAGTCTTGTTATGAAAGGCTCTTAAAAATTCTCAGTGTTGTATCTTCAGCTATCTAATGCTTGTTTTACCAGTTCTCAGTTTTGTCTATAATTAAGAAATGTAGCATCTGTGAATGCAGCATTTAAAAAATCTTTGAATTCCCACTCAACCCATCCCAGTAGCCTACGACTGGGCAGAAAGGAGAGGGCTCTGCTTTGTCCCAGGTGGGAGGAGGACCCTGCCAGGGCAAATGGCTGCTCACCCCGACGGCCGCAGAGCAGCTCCAGCCCTGCCTTGAGACTTGCCTTTCAGTGTCATTCTGCGTCCCTTTCATATCTAGTTAGAACAAGCCAGCAGTCAATTCCAACATGGTTTTTAGTTTTAAATGGCCCCAATAAAACTTTACTTGAAACACAATGATTTCTACTTCTTTTCAGAACAGAAAAAAGCAGCAAATTGAAGGGGGAAAAAGGACATTCTTTTTACATGTACAACCCCCACACTACAAAATCCAAAATTCATTTTCAAAGATGGATAGGACAGAAGCCAAGGGTTTCATAATGGGGTGTGGAGCCTCCCTGAGAGCCACCTACCACAGGAACACAGCACTCACTGTCCAGACATGCATCTTGGTAACTACGTCACATTCAAAAATATCCAAGGAAGTGACCAAAATTAAAGAAACAAAGCCCATAAAAATTACCCAGGTTGATAGGGGAAAAAGATGGTGCTATCACTTCCACCCCCAGGGAAGTGCTGAGTGTCCTGCAGAGAAGAGGACCACCATGAAACTGGACTAGAATGTGAGCCTCTGTGCCAAGCATGCTGATCTGTGGTTCAAAACTCATCAGACTAGGTTCTCACTTTTGAATATCTGGACTCACTGCTAAACTCAGTGAATTCTCAGTCACCATCAGTTTTGAGTCTCAGATTAAAATAGAATATGGTTAGAATAACCACATTTTAATGCATATGAAATTCTCTAGTAACAATTCTGTTCCTGTAAATCAATCCATATTATAATCAACTGCTTAGAAATAAGTTATCTTCAAACATAAACTTCATGCCTCTGATAAGTGAGAATATATTCCTAACTGCACCACTGGGAAGCCTACTCTAAAAGCCAGCTGTGCTCAGTGGCTCATTCCTGCAAACCTAGCACTTTGGGAGGCTGAAAAGGGAGGATTGCTTGAGGCCAGGAATTTGAGACCAGCCTAGTCAACATAGCAAGACCCCAACTCTACAAAACTTATAAAATTTAGCTAGATCTGGTAGTGTATACCTGTAGTCCCAGTTACTAAGGAGACTGAGGTAGAAGGATCACATAAGCCCAGAAGTTGGAGGTTGCAATGGGCTATGATGAAAACACTGCATTTTACCCTGGCAACAGAGTGAGGCCCTTTATTTAACAAAAAAAAAAAAAAAAAAAAAGCCAAGATTTGGGGTTAATTTTCATTACCACACAAATAAAAACTAAACTATCTCTCTGGGAACTAGTACTGAAGTTGACAGTAATTAAACCCAAGCAGAGGCACGGTTTTTGAAGGGCTTTCTCTTCTTAGGAACTATTCATTTTTCACAAACTCTCAAAAGCAGATGGAGATCTGAAACATACTATAAATTAATTTCTTCTACATACCATAGTCTGAAAATGTTTCCAAATTTTTATCCATGAAGCAAGAGGCTGTAAGATATTCTTATAAGAAAGTACTCTGTAGGATTCAGAAAACTAAGTTTGCACCTGGGTGTCCTAAAATTGCTAATAGTCATGTTTCCAAAGTACTTTGCCCTTGACCCAGACCTGCAGGGGGACATAGGGCATGTGATGAGGGCAGTGACTGGCAATGGAGGCCAGGCCCCACTGCCCGCCCTGCAGGGCGCAGCACCTGCAGAGATCAGGGTCTCCACCAGAGTGGAGAGTCATGTTCATGTCGCTTCCATTCATTTCAGCTGCGGCCAACTCAGCAGGGACGTTTGAAGCATCAAAATTAGCCAGTTTTAAAACTGAACAGACAGCCCATATTATTGTCACATTTTTAAACATCTAAACCAAGTTACACAGCTGTTAACATGAGGCTGCTTCTGAAAATTAAAGATAAAAAATCCAGATACTTTAAAACTTCAATAATTATTACAAATGAAACAAGTGATTTGATGGAACAAAAAAATCACCTACATGTGCATGTGTGAACTTTATGGTTTGAGAATCCCAAATGGTAATTTTTTCATTTGGAGTTATTTCTTAAAATCTTTAACTAAGCATCTAGAAATGTCAAAATAACCAAACATCTAGGCAAAAACTCTGATGCCAAGTATGCACAACAGATGTTCGCCTTTCTTCCCAAGTATTATTTTTATATAAAGTAACCAATGGAATGGATACTACATTTTAAATTAAGAAATAATTTCACCTCAGATACAACAAACTTTGGCAAAAATGTCACCTACCTGAATGGGTCCCACAGACATCAGCAGGCTCTTGAGCTGGGCATCGGTGGTTGATGAGGACAGCCCCTCCACAGACACCACGCAGGGCTGCGGCTTGCACTCCACTACCCGCAGGTTCTGCTTGTTGGGCACTAGGCGCCCACGGCCCATGGGTCCTGCTGCCCCTCTGCCCCGCCCGTGCATGATGGCCTGGCAGCGACAAAGAAAAGGCAACTGTTCTGAGCCTGGGTTTCTCCACAGCAACCAAGATATAAAAGGTGAGCAGCAGGTAACTTGCAATCCATTAAAACATACCCTGAGCTATAGGATTTTCTGTGGTTTTTCTCTCGACTCTCAGAGAATGGTTTAATACTTAAATGAGACAAAAAACCCAGCAAGTCTAGGTGGAAGAATAGGAGGGCATTGACAACACCTGAATCTCTCCAGGGGCCACCAAGTCATGCCAGGAAGTCAGGCACTGTGGGTGACGTCATACTTCTGCAGATGAACACCCAAAAGGACTCAGAAATGTACAGTAAGTAACAAGGGTAAGGGTTCAGATACGGAGCACAAACTCCTCCCACTGTATTACAGGCCAGTCTCCAGAGGTACCCACTGTGTGTCGAATTTACCTTGTGATCACAACAAGCCACAGCATTATGCATGCAATTCATTCTGCAAACACGTACCTCTGCTAGCCCTACAACCTTAAAGGCACAATCTGCGACAAGGATTTCACCCTAAGGGTGCAATGCCATTATCTGAAGAGTTTTTAAAAACAAACACACACAGCAATGGCTGAGTGTGACCCCACCTCCAAGATGATTTTGCTGGTCTAAGGTGGGGTCCTACCTAACATTATCATTTTTTAAAGGTGCCCAGGGTTCAAAATTTTCAAAATTCCTGCTCTAGGATCTTTTAAGAAAAAAAGAAACAGCTGAAATTACTAGCATTAAAAAAAAGAGAGGGCTCGGTGCCTGTGGCTCAGCGGGCTAAGGCACCAGCCACGTACACCTGAGCTGGCGGGTTCGAAGCCAGCCAGGGTCCGCCAAACAACAATGACGGCTGCAACCAAAAAATGGCTGGGCGTTGTGGCGGGCGCCTGTAGACCCAGCTACTTGGGAGGCAGAGGCAGGAGACTTGCTTGAACCCAGGAATTGGAGGTTGCTGTGAGCTGTGATGCCACAGCACTCTATCCAAGGTGACAGCTTGAGGCTGTCTCAAAAAAAAAGAGAGAGAGAGAGAGAACACCTGACTTCTCCTGCTTAGGAGAACAGTGAAACATGGAAGGCTGAATGGAAGTCAGCAGCACTACCCTCCTTGTGTTCTAGAGTTTGGATAGAAAAGGACAAAAACGGCCTCCCCAGGTCATCACAGAAAAAGGCAGAGTACGGTGGGAACCAGCCCTAGGCCTGGGGTGGGGGTGAACGTGTACTGACACACATGGCAAGTGAGAGGGAATCTCTCCATGCTCTGCAGACGGCAACAAAACCACTCAAGAAAACACCCCAAAAGCTGCCAAGTTCCACTGGCTGGAAACCAGCAGTAAGTAACTCCTCTTTCATTCTAGCTATAGTAGTTGTGGGATTAACACTAACATCCCTCACCAAATGCTTGCTTACACATCAGGCACCAGGATTTTGATATGCATCTTCTCATAAAACCTTCACAATCATTCAAATAAGGTAGGAAATATTACCCTCATTTACTGTACAGATAATGAGGTTTAAAAGAAGCTCAAGTACTTTATTTTTATACCTCCATAGTAGGGGTGTGCGTTTTCTAGGGTTGTTCTCATCATATGCTCAAGGATAACCCTCAATGAAGAAGTCTCAGACTAAAACAACCTTTAGAGACTGTATCACTACCAGTGGAGACCCCATGTATCTACATCTGCTTCCTGCTAGAAAACAGAGTAACTATGTCTGTTCCCCTATCATGAAGTATTGAGATAACATACACGAAGTGATTTAAACTCTTCAGAGAGACTCAGAATGGTTTTTTTTTTAAGTTAGGAAGACGGGGTCGCACTCTATTGTCCAGGCTAGAGTGCCACAGTGTCAGCCTAGCTCACGGCAACTTTAAACTCCTGGGTTCAAGTAAGCCTCCATTATCTCAGCCTCCCAAGTAGCTGGGACTACAGGCTCCTGCTCCAATATCCAGCTAGTTATTTCTATTTTTGGTAGAGAAAGGGTCTGTCTCTTGCTTGGAGTTGGTCTTCAACTCCGGACCTCATGTGATCTTCCTGCCTCAGCCTCCCAGACTGCTTGTATTACAGATATGAGCCCCCACATCTGGCAGAATGGTCTTAGTATAAACATGACTTTTTAGGAGCAAAATGAGGATGGAGGGTACACTAAGTAGTGGGCTCCAGTCCCCCCTGGGAGAGCACACGGTAGGGTGCTGCCTCCTCATCTCCCTCACTGTTGTTCCATCATGAGCAGCTCTGGCTTCCATAACAAGACTTCCCTGCCAGGCCAACATCTCTCCTGCACAGCCATGGCAGCTCTGGGAGCCTAAGAAGGTGCTTTTCGCTAGAAGTGGAAAGACAAGTGCTTGTCTTGCTGGCAAGACAGCACTCCCGGTGCACAACTGAGGAGCAATCTGCGGAAAAAGGGGGGCCACCCTTGCTTCTGTCCTGATAGACTGAGCTCAAAGAAACACCTTCTAAATCCAGGGGTCAAGGAAAGAAAGTACTGCCCCTTTCATGGGCAAGTCACTTCACTCCCAAGGCTTCAGTTTCCTCTCTCTGATCTAGGGGCATGACTACAAAATCAGTGTGCGCACAGCGAGCTATACTTTGAAGTCTGACGAACCACCAAGTAGAGAAGGAGGCATGCTTGTATGGGGCTGCACACGAGCACGGGTGCAGGGACGGCATAGGCGCATCACAGACACGTACCCACATAGCTGTGTCAGAACACAGCTGCTGCTGAACACACAGTTCAGAGATGCATGAAGCCAGCCTATTCTCGGTGGGTGATTTACTGGAGTTGTACCGTTAAATAGCCAGGAGAAGAAAGGGTGTGATAAAAATGCTCATATGTTTTCAAAGCCAGAACAAAGGAAATGACAGCTCATTATGTGAGTGCTACGTGCCAGGCACAAAGGATCAGACACCGTCTCATGTCAATCCCTGCACAGGGAACGCGGCCTTCCTGGCCCCAGTGCTATGGGCTGGATGACAAGCCGTACCTTCTTCGCAGGATGAACTCCTTGGATGCTTTTGATCCCCGGAGGAATAGCTGAGTGTGCGTGAGGCCCCGGTGGGGGGTGCAGAGGCTGCTGGAGCCCCCCCCTGGTCAGGGTCACCTTGCGGGCAGGCTGTGGTCCCACTTCCGGAGGCTGAGGAAGCCGCTGGGGCTGGCCGTCAGGGTGAAAGAAGCCATCACTCTCTCCTCCCTGCAGAAACCAAGGCAGTACAGGGTTCAGTGTCTGCTCCACCAAATACTCCTCCCAGCACCAGAAGCCCTCCGTCAGCGTTCACTCAAGCAGCAAGATCATTTTAAACTGTGTGAGCCCAAACCTGTCATCCACTGGAGCCAGTAAGGACATTTCTCACTGGACAGGGGGAAAGTTGCAACAGTATTTTTGGAATTTAGAGGATTAAGATCTCTTTTAATTACTATATTCATTTAAGAGGTCTGTAATTAAAATAAGTGCTATTTAATTCAGTGAAATACTGCTTAACTTTAAAAAAATTCTGTACGTTCAATATGTGCTTCTCACTTACAACATGCATTACTCATTTTCAAGACCCTTCTTAATAAAAGCTGGCAGTCTGCATAAGTCGTAGTTTTAAACTTAACTCCCATTCAAACCTAACCTTGTGGCATGAGCCTAGCTCCTGCCGACTGTGGCTGCAGATCTGGGGTGAGTCCTAGTGCCTTCCCCCATGGGCACCACTCCTTCAACACTGTGTTCACTAAGTCCACTTGAGAAGCATCCCTAACCACGGGCTGGAACTCCTTCCCTCCTGCCGAGAGCTGCCAGTGCCCTGGCCAGTGCAGAGCATGCATGCGTCAGGGGTGCATTTCCGCTCCCAGGAACTACAGATACAGCAGAAGCCGCACCTGTTGCGTCTTCCTGAAGTTTCCCTATTTCTTGACCCTAAAACTACTCAAACAATTAGGAAGCGAGTAGATATTCAAGCCGTGCTACTGATGCTGCTTCCACATCCAGACACACGAAAAGTACAGTCTGGATAGACAGTTCCCTAGCTACTTTTGGTACTAAAAATAGTGCTTTACCAAAAGAGTAGCAGGAGGTCAGGAAAGAAAGGACAGGTGGCAAGGATATCAGAGCTTGTCTTGCTAATTTATGTAATCCTAATCGAAACAGATGCTTGAACATGAAAAGAACATTAAGGCCTCATTCGCACATCGCCTTCTCTTTACACTAATAGGGATATACAATACCAGTCACTGGTTAGGAAACTGCCCTCACATAGGCAGCTCAAGCTAAACCAGTATCTGCAATGGTGACCTGGTAAATTAACTGAGAAGAAACTCATACAGCCATGTCCTGCTGTTGGTCCTCAAGTATCTTTCAGAGGCCTTTTACAGGAACAAAGGTCTCTACAAAGAGAAGGAACAGGGAGTGGAATGAGATGGCTGTAGGCAAGACTTTGCTAAAACTGCTAAAAGTAACAGGGACCTGCAGAAAGATGAGATGAAATGTCACATAGAGTCCGAACTTCTGGCTACGATGACAGGAAAAGGTCTCCAGGCACAGCAGAACCTCCACAGCAGACCACGTCCAGAAGCGGGACTACTTTTCAGAACAGACACGCCCCACACGGATGTGTCAGTACAAAAGCTCTAGTCCCTCATGGTGACCACCTCCGTACGCAGACCAGTTTGTTACAGTCCCTCAGAGTGGCCAACTTACAGGGGATCTGATGTATAATTGCCCAAAACAACCATTTCAGGGATCTGAGAATTAGTGAACCTCGAATGACAAAAAAAGGAGAGGTGCTTGCTTGTCCCCCAGGTGTGAGGACAGCCCCTGTGCTGCCCCTCTTGGTGAGGGCTCCTCCCAGCTGCAGCTGCATGGGGCTGTGCAGGCAACCCCACAGCAGCACGGCCCTCAAGAGCAGTAAACTCTGGGGGAGACTCAGGGACGCTCATGGATCCACAAGCCTCTTGCTCAAGTTCCTAAAGGACAAGCAGCAGATAGCCAGAAATCTTGGACCTAGAGCAGACAGTGTCAATGCAATACGATGGACAAAAAGATTAATACTCTGGGTCATTGCTTCTCTAGCAATCCAGAGCTAAAAACAAGAATGCCTCCAGAGTCAACTTTAAAAAGAATAGTTTGTACCAAAAGCAGGATGTCATTTCTTGAGCATATTAACTTTATAATACAAATTTCCAAGGCATTCCTGGAATCTGTGTCACCAAGAGTTTTGGTATCATTCAATATCTTCCACTTATAATCCAGCTGTGGAACAATACTAGTCAAACATCTGACAAGAAGTACGCTAGGATCTGTGCAGACAGGGTTTTCTTCCACCCTCCCTGCAAAGTTAAGTACCATCATCCTCACTGTGCCCACGGAACGCTGCTCACGAAGTAGGCACTGGGACATCCCAGTGGTTCCAAAGGTAGGACTCCACACTGCCTCCTGAGAGGGGAACGTAACGTATTTTGTAACTATTTTCAGCAAAGAGTTGAAACAAATGAGATTAATCATCATTTAATTAAATGAAGGGCCACTATAAAGCCATGCTTTTGAATTTCTCTTAAGATCATGCTAAGCATTCAGCCCTTAGTATAAGAAATTATTTTTCACTTTGTAAGAAAAATTGAAAGTTTTTTTCCAATTAAAAGATCATTCTCTTATAACTTAGCAGAATGAAAAGCTAATTACAGGGAAAATTGTTAATTCCTGGGTTCTCCCAGTTAGTACGAGAAGTGGGCAACCACCGCACTGGTAGGCCGTGGAGCACAGTGCAGCCAAACACACTTGCCCCTGAGGGCGCGTTCTTCAACCTGCCCCGGGGATCCTACAGAGCAAAATAATAAAAAAAAAAATTTGTAATCATTTTGAAGAAATTTTTACTTCACCTTTTCCAATGGACACTTATTTCAATATATATTTCAGCCACACGTGGGTGACCCTACGGCTGCTGTCATGAAGTATGCAAGCACTACTTTGAACTGCCTCTGATAGATACATCTTGGTGGTCCAGGTAATTATTTGCAAACGGAGTTTAGTTTTAGCCACAAAATCAAGCATCCCACAGCCACGTGAGAAGAAGCGAGGCCCAGTTTTGGGTAGTGCAGGTCCCACCCACAGACCAGCTGTCTAGTTATCTGAAGACGGCTGGCCACTGTGCGCCCAGACTGGACACGCAATAAGCCCTGGGTACTGTGGACTGGGTCTCGCATTCGCTCTGACTCACAGCCACGTGCAGTAACACTCAGCCACCCCCAGTCCCCAGCACGCCCCGGCTAAGTATAATAGCCCTAGCTCCCATCTGCTCTCACCCCTCGGCCCGAACACCTAAACATCCAACCCTAGGGGAACAAAGGGGAATCCAACGCTGACAGGCCTGTCACCCGGCTGAATGTATGTGCCTGACTGACCTGGAAATAAATAAAATAATACTTTCAATTCTCTTCTACTGTACATATCAGAGCAATTTCCTGTTAATTAGTACATTGTTTTGACTTTTGGTTTTAGCATATTTTAGTATAATTATCAAGAGACAAAGTCTTCAATTAATTACATCTGAGAGACAAATTAATCCCATATTTTTATATCCATAGATTAGACAAAATTTCAGAAAGAACCAATCCAAATTAAATCTACCCATTCTCTATTAAGTCTTCTATAACCTATGCATACGGTTATGGTACTGAAAGAGATCTCAAAATTATTAGCACTTAAGTATGTAAATTTTAAAATACTATTAGTTAGAAATTTTAAAAACCGTTATCTTAATTAATGTAAGCATATGAGTGGTTATATGTGGATGGTACATTGCAAATCTATTTAGAAAAAGTTCACTTTGAAACTGAACTTCTCTGGGGTGGCACAGCTCATTTCTGAACTCTCCACACAATGCGATGTTCAGGTACAGTTTTAAACATCTTCTACCTGCTTAAAAATAGATGCAAGAAAATAATTTTGGTCCATCTTAGACCAAGACACAAACATTACGTTGGTTTTCTCCACAAATGATTATTTTTTAATGAATACTATAAAACATCTTTCTAGATTAAAAGTTTTAAAATACGTATATAAATGAATATAAATAAATACACCAAAGGTGTATATATATAAATGTATATAAATAAATACTACCAGAATTAAGTAAACTTAGGAAATACTTTTTATCAGCTTGATCTTTCTAAAAAATGAGGTCTGTAGCCACCAACATTAGTAGGACAAATTTATTTATAACAAATGGCTTAAATGTATAGATAAAAATGCCTATTGATACTGTCAGGGCTTCTTGCAATTTGACAGATCAAATCTTATTTTCATTCTTAAACCCCATGAAGAAGTGATATCACTACCTTGCATTCACCAGTGAGCAAATTGATTAATCCCTCTCTATAGAAATCTCAACTCTTGATTATAGCTATCAGACGTTAAGCAGCATTATTCTAGAGTGACAACACTTGACAAATTCCCCAACCATTTCTCTCAGCCTTTGTGGCCCTGCTAGCTTGCATTAACCCTGATGAAAAATTAATTTTCCTTATCTTCTTCTAAACCCCAAAATCCAAATCCGCCAAACTGGCAACTCTTTCTGTAAAGGTATTATGAAAACCTCTAAAAGATTAATTGCATGTCTTCAGGTGACATTAAATTAATTTCTGTACTCATGACAGACATCTGATACTCTGTACTGAAAGGACAGATAACATTGTCAGGACACACAGAAGGACAGTGGTGTAGTGTCCCTGGGCAGCCTCTCAGGAGTCTTCCTTCCGATAAGAACCTATCACTGTCCCTGGCAATGCTGCTGACCTTCTGGCCGATAGGCCTCACAGAGCAGGTTCCTATTAGCTACAGCAATGCTGAGCCTGGCCTTATAATCTTTATAAAGCTCACTTGAAATCTGGACAATAAATGATATGCATGCTACACAAACTTTCTAAATATAAATACAGTTAAGACTGCTAAATTAAAGAAGAAAAGGCAAAAGGAAATAAGCAAGCTAACATTCTCTTCTTTTTCTGCAACATACGTCTTTGTGGAATGCAAGCATGCAAAACATGGAAAGAACTTAAATCTATTACTGCCTACCTAATTCTGGTAACAGGTCTACAGGGGTTGAATTAAAACCACATCGTAAGGTTAGGAAGCCCAGTGCAGAGACCTCTTAACTGTCGACCTTCATGAGGAACAGAATTCTCTGGGCACATGTGCTGGCTTTATAGCATGGGGAAAACGTGGCCTGATTCTTCAGGGGCTCATGCTTGCTCTCTTACAGTTAGTTATCTTTCTGACATGGGGGAAATCTTTCGAAAGCAAAAGTAGCTGGTCTTTGAAGGAACAAATCAAAGCCGTAAGCCTCTGAGGGATACCCCCAAGCTTCTCCAATTTCAACAGCACCAACCTATCAGCCTAAAAAGGCAGGATTTCTAAAGGCACCCAGGCGCTCTGACCGCCCCACTCTGCAGGCAGACTGGCTTCTCTCCAAAGGCACACAGGGCACAGCTCCAGGGGCAGCAGCTCCGCAGCCCACTGCACAGAGGCCACCAGCTCTGCAGGGAAGGTGGCCAGCGCCGCACACGGCAGGCTGCGTAAAGCCATGGCAAAGGTGCCCCAGACACAGGAGAAAGCGATTCCCTTTCTGCCAGGGAAATACGAGTCAGCAAATCCCTGCTCTTAAATGCTGGTTAATTATTTCTTATTTGAATGCTCATTTCACTCCCCCATAGTCATGCCCCTAAAAAATCATAAATTAATGAGTACAGAAATTCTTATGCCTCTGCCAGCAGTGGTGGCTCACGCCTGTAATCCCCACACTCTGGGAGGCCCAGGCGGGTGGACTGCCTGAGCTCACAAGTTCTGAGCTAGAGCAGACCCCTGTCTCTAAAAAGAGCCCGGTGTTTTGGCATGCGCCTGTAGTCCCGGCTACTTGGGAGGCTGAGGCAAGAGAATTGCTTAAGGGTTGGATGTTGCTTTGAGCTGTCACACCACAGCCAAAATAAAAAAAAAAAAAAAGAAAGAAATTCTTCAGCCTCAAAAGGGATATCTGTCTTCTAATGCCCAGTGATCACTATCTAGTCGCCATTTAGAGGCCAGAGATTTAAGAATGCTGTTCCACGCTATAAAGCCAGCACATGAGAATTCTGTTCCTCATGAAGGTCGGCAAGAAACAATAGTTTCTTTGGAAGTTACCAATTCTGCCCATACTAAAGCATTCCAAAGGTCTTAAAAACACACGTAGTACAATCTAGTACAATCGTTTCTTCCCAAAAGGAAGAAACGTCCTATCAAATAAGCCCTCAGTCAGGATTACCCAAGTCCCAATCTTCTGCCCCCTCCCCCCATTTGCCTCTTGGCTATTTTACTACCATTAGCACCTTTTAAACAAGAAGTCACTCCACCCAGCAGGCTCTGAACTAGAGGGAGCAGGTAAGGTGGGTGGGTGTGAGCACCTCTCATGGCTCCCCACCTCTGCGTCCAAAGCAGTTGTATTATACTCAGTCTCCCATTCTGTCTGGTCTCTCCAGAACCCTCTTCTCTGTCACAATTCCATGCACAGTTCTGTCCTTTTGGCAGATTCAGACTCTGGAACCTCACTCTCAAGTCACTTCTATCCGACCACTCCTACCTGGTCCCTCTCAGTTCTGCTACTCACCTGTTCCCAGAAGCTGCCACAGAGAGGCCATTCTAGGAAATGAGTGTGGCCAGGACAGTTGTGTACTCCGGCCCTGGGTCTGAACACTAAGCGTGGGTTCCTGGAATAACACACACCAGGCTACGGTTCTCTGCCTTTACCTGGGTCTCACCACACACAAATCATCACCATGATGACGTACTATTTAACAAAACTCAAAAAGCAGCAAAAAAGCATATATAATACATCCCATTTTGCAAAATAAAATGAAGAAAGAGAAAAGGAAGTTCAGGAGGGGATGATACATTTTTGTGTGAGAAGTTAGCTAAAAGAATAAATGATGATTAATGTTTGTCTGTTTCCAAATTTTGCTTCCTACTCGTGTCATCTACATGTCCACAGAAACAACTATTACTTTCCTCAGGAGTACTGAGGAAAACCCTGTGTCAACTCCTCCCTTGCTATTTCAATAAAAGAGATTATAAACCATGCTGCTATTTTTAATGGAATATTTAAGTTTCTTAAATATTTATAATGTACTTGCAGCTGTCCTAAATCTTGGTGACAAATAAATGAATAAATAAAAGACCCAACCCCTCCTCAAGTAAGTCGTGGTAACCAGGAGACAGAACTCTGTAAACCAGCAGCCGGGTGAGAATCCTCAGGAGCAGAGGTGGAGAAAGGAGGCGTTCCAGGAGGCTCCCCAAAGCAGCACTGCAGCTGGACCTTAAATCACCAGAAACAGAGATGTCGGCCAGAGGCACGAGATCTGGCACACCCAGAAACAAGAGTGGGTAAAAGGCACGCCTGGGCCCTAGCCAAGCACTGGGGATTGTCTCTACCCCTCCGACCAGTGGTTCCCAAAGGGTGGCAGGTCACTGTACCAGGGTACAATGAACACTCAAGCTCATCTCAAAACTCAATGCTAGGGAGCTGCGTCTTACACCTATTTTTATATCAACACTTAAGTTAGAACCTCAAAAAAAATTCTGCAATGACTGAGCTTTTATGTTCTAAAAGTCAGAGTATATGTGTAAGTGGGCAGATGGGTAGGAACTCAAGCTACTCCAGGGGTAAGGTTGTAGCATTCAGTTGTGAACATGACAAGTCTCCCTGTGCCCCTTACCACAGAGAGGAGACCCAGAGACCCTCCCTATTAGAAGCTGTGCACCTTGGTCACTGGCAAAAAAACATGCCTTGGTAAGCCCCCTGGTTCATAGAGGATAAGGAACTCATTTAAAATACTTCAATAGTGATGCTCAGTTTTCTTAGAACTATCAACTACAATAATTCAAATAATGAAATATAGCTGGGGGGGGGGGCGACTGTGGCTCACTGAATAGGGCACCAACCCCATATACTGGGGGTGGCGGGTTCAAACCTGGCCCTGGCCAAGATGCAACAGAAAAATAGCCGGGCGTTGTAGTCCCAGCTACTCAGGAGGCTGAGAAGAGAATCCCCTAAGCCCAGGAGTTGGAGGTTGCTGTGAGCTGTGACGCCACAGCACTCTACTGAGGGCAATAAAGTGAGACTCTGTCTCTAACAAACAAACAGACAAAAAATAAAATATGGCAAAAATATTTTAAAATCCTGTCAATGACCTTTTTAAAAAATATGTAATATGTAGTACACAACAAGCAGTCTTTTAGGATTCCTTTTTCCAACTCACTGCAGAAGGATCAGACGTGTTGAGAGCCCAGAAGCCGTGACAGCCAACAGCAGTAGCAGTGGGCATGCCTGGCACCCACACCTCCACACTGAGGTCCTGGAGCCTCCTATACAGGGCTGATTCCAGAGGTGAGGCAGAGATAAGACACAATGAGCCTGAGCATCTATGTTCTCAAGCCAAACAAAAAGGACATGTTCAAGGAATGATGAAAACCTACCAAAAGACACAGAAGCCAGCTTTAAGGGGCTCTTACTGGCCCATCTGGGATAATTCTAAAATCAAAATAAACGGTAACAGAGACAATTCATTGAATAAAATAAGAATTCATAAGCCAATATTCATGTAAATAAAAGGAACATGACAGCTAATAAATACAAAAGGGGCACAGGCATTAGAAAATCATCAGTATTCACTAAAAATAGTAAACTTTTGATAAGAAAAGTCTCCAAGTAACTTCCCATAAATCACTTATTACTTATAAAGAGTAAATTACATCTCTGCAGTGGAGAGATTTGGCAAGCACCATCGTACCCCAGTGATCGAAGCTAATTTTGCCAAGACTGGACACTCTTAGTGGACACACTGAGACGGACACAACGTCCCTTCTCTGGTGCTCCTTCCCAAACCCCACAAATCAAAACTGATCAGACAGAGCACGACACAAACCCAAACTGAAGGACGCCCCCAAAGACCTGGGCTTGGCTCTCTATAGATCAGAGGCAAGAAACACAGAGCAGCAGAAAGGGGCCTGACGGCACAACCCAGAGCCTGGCAGCCCCTGGGAGCATGAGCAAGGACAGGTCAGAGGACTGATAGAATCCCAACCCCTGCTGTGGTCAGAGGATGGCACTGCATCCATGTTAAACATCTTGATTTTGGTAAGGTACAACTGTGGTTTTGTTCAAGAATGTGCCTCTGTGCCTCTAATGGTTTGGGGTAAAAGAGTTAAGTTTTGGGGGCAGCCGTATGCTGGAGGTGGCAGGTTCAAACACAGTCCTGGCCAAAAACTGCTAAAAAAAAAAAAAAAAGAGTTAAGTTTTTGTATGTGTAAAAGGACAAAAATATAGGATGAAGTACAAACAAACTGCAGGATGTCAGCAAATGGTGACTGACCAGGGTGTGTGGTGTTCCTGTCCTACTCTTAGAACTGCTCTAAAATCAAAGTACAGCCCCCAACTCCTCGCCCCACAAAAAAGATCACAGCACCTCTCTAAAGAAAATGTGGGAATAACTTTTGAGCAGCTAGGAAGGGAAGCTCACACATGTAGTCCAATCCCCAAAAGCAAGATCACACAAAATAAATTGGGCCCTTCTGCACGCAGCATTTTGACAGCCTTTTAAAAACAAAAGAGAAGAGTATCATGGTGGGACAGCTGCCTTTCCTGCTGGGGCATTCTGTGCTTCTCCATTTCTCTGTGTGGCCAAAAAAAATAAAAGTATACTTAATTTGCTGACAAATCCTTAAAATTTTCATTGCCTTGATTAAAAGAGCTAAATTCAGTCTGCTTTCACTTTCTTAAAGAATACTACAAGTAGCCACTCCAAACCCTCCCCCCTCCCCCCACACACATACATTTTTCCTCCTTACACTAAAAGGACAGTAATAGTCACTGAGCTAGCTGCATCTGCCCGGCACACGCTGCTCACTTCCCTGGGGGTACAACACCTGATCCTTCCAACCGTCCATCCTGGGTAAAGAGCTGATCCTCATTTTACTGATGAGGAAAATGCGATTCACTCAAGCCAGGTGACCACGGTTACAAAGATGGGCAATGAAAACCAGGAAGCAAACCCTTCAAAGATGATGACATTTCCCCTAAACCAGCACATGCTGCCCCACTTCCTTCTTCCTGTGTTTCATCACAGAGAACCGCTTTAGGTGACCGGTAAGTCCACACTGAGTAAACATGCTCTATTTTTTTAGCTGCTCTATTACTACTTCAATAGTTTTTTGGATGTTTTGGTAATGATCAAAATTATCATTTAACAAGGTTCACTGTTTAGTTTGTTAAAGTTAAATACTTAAAAATAAGTTTTCTAAGAAATGAGTGAATAATGAATTTTTCTATATTCTAAGTAATAAAAAGAGCCACTCTATCAAATACAATTCTTTAAATAGACTACTCACATAACTAATTTTCAGGGAGGCACATTTTAGAAGCAGTATCTGCTGATATCTAACATTGTTTATAAATAGCATTAATTTGTTCTCTTTGTAATCTCACCAACCAATCCAGACAATAAAATATGAATGGAAAAAAATAGATTCACATATATAGAGACTGATTAACCTTACAACCTCTTTCAATTTCAAATTCCCCTAATATCTTCCTCTCAATGTTTTAAATTTAAAATCTGATTTTGTTTGATTCACACAGAAATGCTCACAGCACACGGCAAGTTAGAGCTCTTAACCGAGACACACACTCCTTCACCTCACAGTCACCACCAGCAGCTGTGTGGTGACTCTACGGCCACGCACCAGGCCACCCCACTCAAGTTCTAGAAGAGAGATGACAGAAGCCCCGCCACCCAGGCCAGTGTCCACAGCTGAGGCTATTCACCAATCACAGGGCTTTCTCATACACCTAAGTTCCTTCCCAACACACCCTGTCAGTCATTGCTGATCCAGCCGAGTTTAGCAAGTAAAACGCAACCTAATCAACATCCTTATTCTAGACACCCCCAGTAAAAATTTTCTACATTAAGCTTGACTGCTATAGACTTACAAGAAACAGTAAAATATTATCCCTAATCAAGAAATACATAACCCTATGGGGAGAAAAATAGTAGATAAAAGCACTATTACAAACAAGTGATTTTCATGGAAAATTCCTTTGTCTTTTTTATTTATTATATTTTAAAATTAGCATGATTTTGGAATTAGGTTTGATATAAAAATATATTTTTTCAGTGATCATTGGTACTTGGTATATCCAAAAACCCTGTGTTTACAGCTTTCTTCCTTTCTTCCTCAATTTATAGTATGAATTATATACAACCATTAGCACTGTTACAGTTACGTAGTATTAGGTAACTGCCTCAGAAAAGCCCCTCCTTTCCAAGCACAGGGAGTTGCCTACTAAACATCTCCTTATATCCCAGTCACAAAAGTTACCTCATCTCTTGGTCCCAATTACCCACTGAAAATTTCAAACTTATGCCCTGCCTCTAACGGC
>CAUYON010080819.1:0-11386 GCA_963573935.1 Arctocebus calabarensis | reverse complement strand
GCCCCTTTCCCCATATTCTTGTGCTGTATAAATCTTTCCCACAATTCTACAGTTCTTTCATTTAAAAAAATTCCTTTCTATACCTAAACTAAATCTTTCCCTTTACATGTCTATCTTTCCTAACAGTTTATAGGCTCATTTTTCTTTATTCTTCTCAGAAAATACTACTTTTCTTTTCCTTCATCATTAAAGCATTAATTTATATTTTTCCTTAGAGTATATTTTTAAAATGCTGCATTTAAAGGCTCATCATATCTTCTTGATAATTGCCACGATCTGTATTCCTTTTCTTCATCCAGCCACACTGATGCCAACAAGCTCTGCTCAACTATTGCCTGGATGTTCCCAAAGCCCCCAAGAGCAAACCTTCAATTCATTCTCAATAGTGTTGACAGTGACCTTCCCAGATTGAAGATCTGATCCTTTTGTGACCCTGCTTCAAACTCTTCAAACAGTTTTTCCAAATATAACGCCATGTACTTGGTACAGTATTGATTGATGCACTCTAAAAACTTTTGCCATCAGCCATGAACATTTAAAAAGTGAGAGATTTCAAAATCAAGATTCTCTGCTTATTTTGAGAAATCAGAAGATCAGGCAACTCTTGATTCACACTTCCACAAGCGCAGGTGGCTGGGATGTGAGATGTGGCTGGTGCTCTCATGCAGAGCAGATACTCTCAGATTCGGCACAGTCGCCACCCCTTCCGATCCTCTAGCACTGAAGCAGAATATCACTTGCTATCTTATTAAAGGCTTTAGGCTTTAAGTGTTTCATAGACAGAATAATTAAAAAGAGAAATAGTTCTTGGATGGTACCATCAAAAATAGAAAAAAAAACCGAGAGGGTGTATTTTTTACCATGAGTCTGTATTTTTTACATATTTTTTATTAAGTTATGACACCTGCTTTGCCTCCCCAGGCTCTGGAGTGTGTCACTGCTGACCGATGAGACCTCAAAGTAAGAAGCAATCTGTCCCAGGAAGGTGACTGTATCTCACCCTGCTCTCAGGCTTCATCCCTCTCTTCCTCTCTCACACTTTCAAACTCCTTAGTAACCTTTGCCCCAGGCCTAACAAGAACTTTACAGTTCCTGGAAAGCACCATCAGCTGCATGACATCTCCGAGACTCTTGTCGATTCTTCGCCTGAAACCTCTTCTTCCTCCACGCGTGCCAACGGAACACTCGTTCAAGGCTCAGCTCAGACATCGCCGTCTCGTCGCCGACCTCCACAGGACACACCCTTTCCTCTTCTTTGGTGACTTCCACGTTACACTGTAGTTTGAAACACTTTATTGTCGGTATTTATTTCATCTTTGCCATTCCTTCCAGATTGTAAATATGTTGCCCAGTCAAGTAATCATTTCCTTGTGCATTGCACAGTGCCATGTAAACACCTCTAGGGCTCAGGTGTTGATGGTCTTGTAACAGAACCTTTCTTAACTGACTTCCACTTTCCTGACTCTCCAACATCCTGGTCGGGGCCCAGCATGTGAGGAATGGCCGTGGTTGGTGGGCTGCTCTCTGGAAAGCCCACTCACTATTGCTCTCACCTGTTGAGCTCTATGACATAGAGCTAATCAAAGCTAAAGCTACTTGTGCTCGTCAGTGTAAATAGTTAATTTAAATATCATATAAAAACTCTACAGTAAGACCAGGAAGAGGGCTTAAAAAACATATACACACATATAAAATTAGGTGTAAGACAACTACAAACGATGGGAGAAAGCATACAGATCTAGGATTACACTCTGAGATTGCTTTGTAAGTCTCTTTAACTTGTCAACTCAGTTAAAGGAACAGAAAATGGTGTGGTTCACCAAAAAGATGTTCTAGAACTATAATCAATAGGCCAGTAAGAGAATAAGTCATAGGTCCCACATTATAAGAGATGGAAATCAAATTATCTCTCTAGGATTTCAATCAAAGTGAAATCTTTAAGCTATATATTATTTTTATGTGTTTCTACATTTGAACAATTTTTGATTAAGTGAGCAAGTTCTGGGGCTGGTGTACTAGACCCAGGACTTTCTCGGTACCCGTGTGCCCCTTCCACCCACTAGCTTAGAGGCCCATCAGGTGCTCCATTTGTGGCAGGACTTATCAAATCTGGACGAGGCCTTTTAAATTGTCATCAATATCTCTTTACAATGTGTCATGACACGTAGACTCTTGTCCTTGTTATGTATATATGGAATACAGTGGGGACATGAGTCTGTATTTTTTACATATATATGTGTATGTATGTATATATGTGTTTGTGTGTATATATAATGAGTATATTAAGTACCGTACATATATATACAAATATATGTATTTGTACAGACAAAGTCTTACTTTGTTGCCTTCGGTAGAGTGCTGTGGTGGCGTCACACAGCTCACAGCAACCTCCAACTCCTGGGCTTAGGCGATTCTCCTGCCTCAGCCTTCCGAGTAGCTGGGACTACAGGTGCCCATCACAACACCTGGTTATTTTTTGTTGCAGTTTGGCCGGGACTGGGCTCGAACCAGCTATCCTCAATATATGGGGCCGGCGCCCTACTCACCGAGCCACAGACGCCGCCCTATGTATATATATTTTTAAAGATGGGGGTTTCACTCGTGCTCAGGCTGGTCTTGAACTCCTGCACTCAAGCAATTCACCCTTCTTGGCCTCCCAGAGTGCTAGGATTACAGATGTGAGCCACCGCGTCCTGCCTAAGTACCATACATGTTGAGAATAGATATAAAGAATAGAAGGACCTCACTTAATGTGCATAATGCAATGGTACATTTCAAAACTTTTATGAATAGAGTATAAGTGTCTTACCACAGCAATTAAGTGAGGAGATGGTTATGTTAACCAGTTTGATGTAAGCATTCCACATTGCATATCAAATCAGAACACTGTACCCCATAAATGCATTAATCTACACAGTTATGATTTAATAAGGGGAAAAAATAAACAAACAAAAATAAAGAATAGAAGGCATTAGGGCTGGGTGCAGTGGCTCACCCCTGTAATCCTGGCACTCTGGGAGGCCGAGGCAGGCAGATTGCTTGAGTTCAGGAGTCCGAGACCAGCCTGAACAAGAGTGAGACCCTGCCTCTACACTTAGTTGGGTGCTGTGGTGGGAGCCTATATTCCCTGCTATTCGGAAGGCTGAGGTAAGAGGCTCTCTTGATCCCAAGAGTTTGAGATTGCTGTGAGCTATGAGGCTACGGCACTCCACGTATGATGACAGAGTGAGACTCTGTCTCAAAAAGAAAGAATCCAGAAGGAATTTAACCTATTATTGATTGTTTCTTAATTTTGTAGACAAAATCTGTGTGGAATATATATACATAAATGTATATAACAATTCATACTTTCTTTTTTAATCTGTTGAGGGAAAAAAGAAAATGGTTAGGTGGGACAATGAATGTCACCCTGATATGCAGATGAAATGCAAATTTTTGGAATCAAAATTTTAGCCTTCATAGTGCTTCTGCAAGGATGCTGAAATGCTTGTTTGTAAACAGTAGAATTCTCTGCCTTAGTATTTCCAATTATAGATGTTGCTAGCGCTTAAACTTTCTCAGTGCAAAAATCCTTGACTACTGCCGTTCAAAGCACAGCACAAACATAAGGAGTACTTGATGAGCAGTGAGATAAATAATAGACAAACACTTCCCTACACAGTTAAAAATATTCTTCTTAAAATTTTAAACTTTTAGAATAAACGATGCCCTAATTTTAAGCATTGTTCCAAATATCTGTTTCTCTTCCTAGAGGTTTCTTCTCTAAATAGCATTTCACTTTTAAAACTAGAAGCTTGTTGGGTAATTCTTCAACACAGTGTCAGGAAGCCATTGTTTTCTCCAGCCATTCATCTTATTTTCACCCCTGATGCCATATTTCTGGTTGTTTCTCCAGAATGTCATAGGAAGCACCTGCCATAAAACCAGCTGCTGAAAAGGGCAGGAAGAAAATACCTAAAATGTCACTGTCTGACTAAGTACTGTAGTCAATTCTCACTGCAATTTTTGCAATCACCACATAAGTGCCCTTGATGTATAAGCATTATAGACTTCTACTTGGTGAAAACTGCGCCTAAAGCTTAAAACTCTACCTTAGAGAAACATCAATCTTACTGTCCACAGGATCCCCAAAGGCCATTGCTCCTCCTAACTAAAAGTAAAATCTTGGTTATTTTTTAAGAAAAGAACACATATTTTCCAAACTTCTATTAATATAGGTGTGTTTGCTGACATTTCTGTTTTATCTTGACTGCCAGCTTTCTTTTGATACCTAGTAAGTACCTTAGAGTATTTACCAGAATTAAATGTATTGTAAAAAATGACACTGGCTTATTTTCATAAAATGCTTTAAATCTCATATGAAAAACAATTTCATATCTTGCCAACCCCTCTTTTCCTAAAAATATTATCTTAAGTAACGGAGTATATTCAGCATTCAGTTATTTCTTCAATATTTCAGTAATGGTATGTAACTTTACTTACATCTATGTTACTGATTTAGCATTTAGTAAGTCACAGATAAGAAATGCCTCCACTTATCTATTGGAATTATGGTTTCTCACATTAGACTGTGCAATTCTAGCACTAATGCTGACTTGAAAATTGCTGTATTATAAACCATTTGCACGTATCAGGGAAAATATTTGCGAAGTTTTTGACAGGCATGCTTTCTTGGGCCTTGTACATTCTGCCTGGAATAATGTCCCTTGCTCTTCTCCTTCTTTGCCTAGGCCCTGATTACTAATGGCTCAGTTCTGATTTCTTCCCCTTTAGGGAGCCCTTCCTGACCAATTCTCCAGATTCCTGAGCAAATCTGCTCAGGAGCTCCTCCTGTGTCCTCCCAGAACACTGCAGGCTGCCCTCCTTGAAAGGCCAGCATGGTATTTCATTTGTGAGCTTACGTCTGCCTTCCATTCCAGGCTATATTCCTTGAAGGCAGGAACAAGTCTTATTTACGTTTTGATCTCTTGCATATGATACAATGCCTGGCACAGAGAAGAGCTATTATAAGTTTGTTTTAAAAACAAAATGAATAATAAATCACAAATAAATGAAGAAACAGTCTGTTTTCTAAAATGACAAATATAGGAGACGAAATAGGCTAACTGTGGGAGGGGGTCATTTTTTATGAGGATAACTGCAGCTCCAAACTCATTCTTTTATTCACACAAATATCAAGGAGGGTGTGAAGAAACCAATGCTCAGAAAGTATTTGTGGGAAAATAGTTTCAGAGCATTTTGGTAATCAAATGCACAAATCTTTTGACCTAGCACTGTATAATCCAGAAATTTACTCTAAAAAGAATCAAATTTATGCATAAAAAGTATATAAAAAGGAAAGGCAGTGAAACTACTCTGTATGATACAATAATGGTAGACACATGTCACAAATGCAACACTCAGAGAGAACCCCAGTGCCATCCCCTGACTGGGGTGATAATGTGTCAGTTTAGGTTCATCAAATGTCGCAAATGCCCCTCTCAGGTGGGGGATGCTAGCAATTAAGGAGGCTGTGCATGTGGGGACAGGGGGTATATGGAGAATCTCTACACCTTCTGCTCAATTTTGCTATGAAGCTAAAACTGTTCTAAAAAATAAAGTTTATTAAAGATTTGTAATTACTCAGAAAGAGCCTAATATTGCAGCAATTTTAAAATTAATTTTTATAACAATTTTTAAAAATTCTGTTAAAAAGAACAAAATATCAGTAGGTTTGACAGATTAAGACTATGGAAAAAATCAGGATAGGCAAAGAGACAATTATTAAACAGATGAATGAGGACAGATCCATAAATATAATCTTGAAATTTGCTCATTACTTGGTTGATACTCTATTCATCCTACTTATCTGATTAATTCAAATAGTCTGCAGGAAAAAGAACAGCAGGTCATAGATCTAGCAGGAATGAAACAGTACACGCTTCAGTAAATAGAGGATGGAGTTGACTGATTATGTCCTATTTAAACCTAAGGTTAAATAACAATTAAGATGGCCAGCTTCTTTGAACACTTACTATTGGTTGGCATTTGTTTTATGTATGTCTATTCTAATATTTTGTAACACAGTGCCACAAGCATTATTATTACATCCATTTTATAGATAAAGAACCTCAAGTGCAGAGGGTTTAAGCATCTTGCCCCGAGCCACGACATGAGTGAGAATCCAGGCAGTTTTAGTTTCAGAATCTATTCCATTAACTATTCCACTACACTGCTTTCTCTAGTGGGAGCAAACAAATAGATTGGTAATTAAATTTTGAGAAAATATTAAATTTTGTATATTATAAACACCAATGAAGAAATAATTACGATTATTCTGTGTAAGAAATATGGATTCAAATAAACAAAGAGTTTAAGATAGCTATGTAACTTATAAGGGGTGTAAGATACTAAAAAATGATCAACAATAAATTTCAATGGAAACATTAGTGAGAACAGAGTCAACATTCATTGCTTAAATGTGATTTGACTTCAGCATTTTTATTTGCCAGGAGTGCCTCATCTGTAATTATACTATATATACTGCATAAGGTGAGATATTTTAATATACTATAAAGACAAATGTAACCAGAAAGGGGAAGCTCCTGAAATCCTATCTTTGTAATAAACCATCCAAAAGATATTTCTGAATGCTTCTTATGTAAGAGGACAAGGATAGGAGATGATAGAAGATCAAATGAAAAGTGGCTTAAAGTAGGAGGGGATTGCATGTGATAATCAAAACCAGAATCTCAAAGGCCCAGGAGGACAGGACAAGGGCCTAACTCAAGCTGCTAGCAGAGGGAAAAGTTAGATTCCACATATGCAGCTAAGGAAAGAAAAGTTAACTAAACTTAGTAACTGGATATGGACGGAGGAAAGACAGGCAGGATGAACTGTGGTGTCATCATATTATTATGCCATTAACAGAAAAAGGTAGGTTAGAAGGGATCCTGGCAGAAAGTAGGGCTAGAGAGATTTTCAGCCCTGAGATAATAAGATATCTAAATGGAAATGTCTGGCAGATCATTAAAAGTCAAGGAGCTGGAGTTAAGGCAGGGCCTGGCTGTACTCCTGGTTTGTCTTACCTGCTTACAGGGAACAGTCAGAGTCAATAATTATGTATGGATTTTCAGCCAAAGTCAGGAAAAATAATGGATGAAAGAAGAAATCTGTACCCTGGACAGTAGAGTGATAAGAACGAACCTTAAGGTACTCCAAGAAATTGAGAAATCCCCCAGACACTGAGAGATGATTGTATGAACTTCATAAGGAAACTAGCTAAGAGAATCCTGCACAGAGCCAACTGTTATTACAAAGAATACATTAAAAAAGGATTAAAATCAGTGAGATCCGCTACCAAGGCTGCCAAATGAGAGGCAGTAGTGCTAGAGGAAAGATTTTCATGGCCGATTTAACCAAACATGTATGCAAAGCCCCTGAGTGTCAGGGACCCTAATTTGCCTACTTACCTATCAACAAATTTTAAGCATGTCATAGGGAGTTTAGTGTTGTTTTTTTTTAGTTAAGCAAAATTCAAGTCAGATATATTTTTAAGTTGCTACTGGTTGCCAAGTAAAAGCAAAGTCAGCAGCACAGCAGGACTTTAACTATTGAATTGCATCAGTTTCTGATCTCCACACCCAGTAGAGACTCAGCTCCCAGCCACAGCGGCCTTCAGAAAGGAAATCTACACATGGCCTAAGGCAGGGCTGCTTCAACTGTCCAAAGTGCTCCCAGCCAAGGGGTGTGAACTCCCAGTCCTAGGGTCTCCCCAAACGCCAAGGTCACAAGTGTTATCCTTAAAATTCCCTAAAATTAAGGTAATTCACTTGTAGTATACTTCCAAGTTTATTTTAATAGAGCAATAAGCCAACATTTTACTCAAATGTTAACTGTTTGACAAGCACTGTGCTAAGAATTTTACTTAAATTACTGTGTTTACTTCTGACAGAGACTTTCTCCTTTGACCAAAACTTTAGTTGGGCTTCTCTGCCTCACTAGGGCAGACCTTGGGCTTCCCTCTGTTCTTATTGAATATAGGTTAAGCAAAAACCTTGCTGAATCAGTTTACTAAAGTCCTCCTACCTCACCACCCTCCAATATCTTATCAACCTAGCAAGAATTCCATCAAGTCCGTTTAGCCAGAAACCTTTCATTCTTTGCCTTTCCTCTTAGTAATTTTCCATTCACTGACACCCCTCCTCCCTTAATCCCAAATGCTCTTGAAGTCCGAGTCTATGCTCCTCTGCTGACTCTGTCACCGTGGTTGTTGTATCTACCACTATCATGCCCCTCCCCCAAATCAACAAGTGTTTGGATAAATTTTTCTTAAACTACTTGTTATAGTAACAGGCACTACTTCTACTACCATTTTAAAAATGAGAAAACTTCAGTTCAGACAAGTTATGAAACTTTCCCAAGGTTATAAAGTTAATTAGTGGTGGAAATGGAAGTTGAGAAGAACAGGTCTAAAGAATCAGATTTTAAAAAAGAAGCCTACATGAAAAGGTAAGGAAAGGAACTTAATTCTTCTTTTATTCTTTACCACCCCATCTAACAACAACAACAGGGAACACAGACGACTCTCCCTCCAGTCTCAGCTGTAGGTGCTGTCCCTGGTCTCCTCTGTGGACTCCTCCCAGCCCACAGCGGCCTTGTCTTCCCCCATCCTTCCACCCACTGGGATCCGATAGACTAGAGAACCTGCTAATTATCCCTTCTATGTTTTTTACATCATATCTCTGTCTTTGCTCATGCGTGAAAAATTGTACTATTCTGTTAACTGATTCCAACAGATTGTTTAAGAACTGCTTTACTGTACTCCAAATTCAAAACAATCCTTTCATTTACCCTATAAAAGATCATTTCTAAACACGCTATCTGTACTTGCATATTCTGCTTCAGCTATTGACTCACTTGTTTCAAATATTACGACGCTAATAAAAGAATTAAGAAGAGAATTGCTTATGAGTTCATTATCATTGGATATAATGTGATTGGCAAAGGTAAAGACTGATTTTAGAGATCTAACTTTGTCTTCATGTTCTGAATGACAAGAGTGATGATAAGGTGATCTTCCCTCTCATCTAGAACTTGAAAGTTATTCAACCAACATAATAGTGATAACTGTGGATATCAAAATTAAGAAGAGGAGGTGGAAAAAAAATTGAGGAGGGGATGTAATTCAGCACATAAACAAATTAAAAAAAACCATATGATTCTCTCAATTGATGCAGAAAAAGCTTTTGACAATATCCAGCATCCCTTCATGATCAGAACACTTAAGAAAATTGGTATAGAAGGGACATTTCTTAAACTAATAGAGGTCATCTACAGCAAACCCATAGCCAATATCGTATTGAATGGAGTTAAATTGAAACCATTTCCACTTAGATCAGGAACCAGGCAAGGTTGCCCATTATCTCCACTGCTCTTTAACATTGTAATGGAAGTTTTAGCCATTGCAATCAGGGAAGAAAAGGTGATCAAGGGTATCCACATAGGGTAAGGAGAGATCAAACTTTCACTCTTCACAGGTGATATGATTATATACTAGAAAACATCAGGGATTTTACTACAAAACTTTTAGAAGTGATCAAGGAATACAGCATTGTCTCAGGCTACAAAATCAACACCCATAAATCTGTAGCCTTTATATATACCAACAATAGCCAAGCTGAAAAATTACAGCTATACCTTTCACAGTAGTGCCAAAGAAGATGAAATATTTGGGAGTTTACCTAACAAAGAATGTGAAAGATCTATATAAATTAGAGAACTATAAAACTTTAAGAAAAGAAATAGCCGAAAATGTTTAATGGAAAAACATACTATGCTCATGGATGGGAAGAATCAACATTATTAAAATGTCTATATTACCCAAAGCAATATATATTTTTAATGCAATTCCTATTAAAGCTCCATTGTCATAAACAGGGAGGTAGATGTTTGGAACAGAATAGAGAACCAAGAGATGAACCCAGCTACTTACCGCTATTTGATCTTTGACAAGCCAATTAAAAACATTCAGTGGGGAAAAGACTCCCTATTTAACAAATGGTGCTGGGTGAACAGGCTAGTGACCTGTAGAAGACTGAAACTGGACCCACACCTGTCACCATTAACTAAGATAGATTCTCACTGGATTAAAGACTTAAACTTAAGACATGAAACTAAAAGTTCTAGAAGAAAGTGCAGGGAAAACTCTTGAAGGAATTGGCTTGGGTGAATATTTTATGAGGAGGACTCCCCAGGCAATTGAAGCAGTATCAAAAATAAACTACTGGGACCTGATCAAACTAAAAAGCTTCTGCAGAGCCAAGAACATAGGAAAGTATAGCAAGCAGACAGCCCTCAGAATGAGAGAAAATATTTGCAGGTTATATCTCTGACAAAGGTTTAATGTCCAGAATCCACAGAGAACTGAAACATGTTAGCAAGAAAAGAACAAGTGATCCCATTTCAGGGTGGGCAAAGGACTTGAAGAGAAACTTCTCTAAAGAAGACAGGTGCACGGCCTACAGACACATGAAAAAATGCTCACCATCCTTAATAATCAGAGAAATGCAAATCAAAACTACTTTGAGATATCACCTAACTTCAGTAAGATTAGTCCACATAACAAAATCCCAAAACCAGAGATGTTGGTGTGGATGTGGAGAAAAGGGAACACTTCTTTTTTTTTTTTTGAGACAGAGCTTCAAGCTGTCACCCTGGATAGAGTGCTGTGACATCACAGCTCATAGCAAACTCCAATTCCTGGGCTCAAGTGAGTTTCTTGCCTCTGCCTCCCAAGTAGCTGGGACTAAAGGCGCCCACCACAACGCCTGGCCATTTTTTTGGTTGCAACTATCATTGTTGTTTGGCGGGCCCGGGATGGATTCAAACCCACAAGCTCAGGTGTACATGGTTGATGCTTTAGCCTGTTGAGCCACAGGTGCCAAGCTGAAAAGGAAACATTTCTACACTGCTGGTGGGAATGCAAACTAATACGTTCCTTTTGGAAAGATGTTTGGAGGATACTTAGAGATCTAAAAATTGACCTGCCATTCGATCCTATAATTCCTTTTCTTGGTATATACCCTGAAGACCAAAAATCACATTATAACAAAGACATCTGTACCACAATGTTCATTGTAGCACAATTCATAATTGCTAAGTCATGGAAGAAGCCCAAGTGCCTATCGACCTACGAATGGATTAATAAATTGTGGTACATGTACACCATGAAATATTATGCAGCCTTAAAGAAAGATGGAGAATTTACCTCTTTCATGTTTACATGGATGGAGCTGGAACATATTCTTCTTAGCAAAGTATCTCAAGAATGGAAGAAAAAGTATCCAATGTACTCAGCCCTACTATGAAGCTCATTTATAGCTTTCATATGAAGGCTATAACCCAA